>ML269873.1:1767-56413 GCA_005239495.1 Nicotiana undulata
CTTATTTTATCGTTTAAGTTCCGATATTATTGCTGCCCCGTTAATATGTTTCCCCTATTTGTTCTCATATCTCTTCTATTTTATCATACTTGTCTTCATTGTCGGTTAATTCTTATACATATATCTGCTTAGATTAGGACAGGTGATCGTATTATGCTAAGTCTAGCCTCGTCACTACTTCGGCCGGGGTTAGGCTTGGCACTTACTCAGTACATGGGGTCGGTTGTACTGATACTACACTGCACTTCCTTGTGTTGTGCAGACCCTGCTACCGGACCCCGTGGAGCGTTCTGAGGGAGATACCTTCAGTCCACGTCAGAGCTTCGAGGTATACACTGGCGTCCGTGGATCCCGAGGCTTCTTTCCTTTACCGCTTCATTGTCTTTCTCCTTTATTTCCAAGACAGTGTTGTACTTTCATTCCAGACTTGTATTTAGTATTCTAGTAGTTAGTCTGTGAGATTGTGACACCCCGGTTTTGGGAGTTTACGTTATTTCATGATTGTTATGTTCTTCCTTTCTGCATTCAAGTTTTGTTATTTTTATTATCGATGTTGGAAAGGTTATTGTGGGAAAATATGCAAAGAAGAAATAATAGAAAGGTATGTTTTGATGTACGGTTGCACGTTGTCCCACTATTATCTCAGTATGTGATGAAAATTGGTTGAAGTTGATGAGTTAGCGTTTTATTCCGTATTAAATGATTTTAAATTGCTATTGCAAGTTATACGTTGGCTGGCCAAGCAGGTTCAACGTTAGGCGCAGTCACGGCCTAAAGGGTGGGAATTTGGGTCGTGACAGGAAGATATGCAAGGTTTTGCGTAGAAATTCCCCTAGATTATCCAGTTAAATCTTTCATCTCGATAGGAAAGCACAAGCAACCACTATGAGGGAGAAAATTTCTTATGCACAATTTGTGGCAGGCTAGGCCATGTCAGTACTAATTGCAACCATTTTCCATATGACAATCAAAGTAATAAAGATTTAAACCAAAGTGTTAATTTTTACACAAGTAATCTGGGAAAAGTTGAGGAAAAATGGAACATTGTTTCCTTCTCAAAAAAGAAAAATCGTCTAATAAACAATAAAAACCTTTTAGTAACTAATGCTTCCTATAACAAAGATGAATCTAATGATTTGATAAAGAGAAATTCTGCCAACAGAACCTCTAAAAACAATACTTCCCAAAAATTCATCTACAAGGAAAAAAAATAACAATAACATCCACGTAGGCACAAAAGACAAATCTCCTAATTACAACTAGAAAACAAATTTAATTCTCTTAATACTAACGTTGTAATTGGTCAAGCACAAAACAACTCATTTTGCAATGTCAGTTTAACTATACCATTGTTATTCACTATGCAAAGTCCGGATTGCATGGACATTGCATGCATACACTTGGCATCTCAAGAAGAAACAAAAATCTGCCCAAAACAAATGGCAAATGGGGATCAATCCAACCACAGCCTCACCCATTGTTTAATGCCAAAACCACTAGTAAACTCGGTAGAAGCCAAAACTAATACTCCTCATAGGGAAATCATTACTACCTCTAATCCTAAAACCATTATAAACAACACGCAACCCCAATTATCTCCCATGCAAATAGATACTAAATCTTCCGAAACAACTCCAAGAGATCTCCACAATCAAGTATCTCCTACACGGCAAAAACTTATATCTAGCCAACCTCGAGATAATGCCTCATCTACCATTACTTCTACAACGAAGAACACAACTACTAAGAATACCCCGTCAGAATCTTCACTCAATGGAAATCCCACCACCCAATCCACCACCAAACAACTTACTAATCTACTCCACAACTCCACTTCCCATGAACCACCAACCCAAATCATGACTGGAAAGGGGCTTGATGGGTAAAGCAGCCTCGTTCAATCTAGAAATAGAGGGACAAGAGGTGATCATAGTCCTCCAAAATCCAAAATTTCTCGCTCAACTGATTATGGAGGGCATGCAACTTGCTATGAACAACTACGTGAACCAGAGTTGGCTAACAACCATACTAAACCCACTGACGCCAAATGCATCCCCAGCCCTAATCCAAACAATGCAAGCCCACTGGGCCTCCCCCCACATTTCATTCCAACAAACGGACTACAAGAAATTCACAACACAACATTCTTCCCCCCTCAAAACCCTGGGAACCCAATCTTCCTTGCATGGCAACCCCCCAGCAAATGAACATGCCAATGAACCAACTCAACCAGGAAATTCCAATCCCAATGGAAGTCCATCAACCTCCCAACGTACAAAACCTAGGAAACAATCTACAAGGAGAGGTGGAGGTACTGGAAAGACCACTAAGAGAGTCTCGTGTAGAGTTCAAAAGCCTAAGAGAAATAGCAATATTTCTTTACAAGGAAAGGCAAGACAAGAAATCTATCATAAGCTGCCCAGCAACATTGTTCAAGTGCTCACTAGACATAAGGCCTCCTCTAAACCCAGCAACAGGCAAATACGCAATCGTGCTCAATCCAACAATGAGGGAGGTCCCACCACTAAGGCTGGAGGAGAGCCAAGGACAACACACATCACCACCTTTTCTCATGAATCATCTAGTTAATTTTATTATTTGGAATGTTAGGGGGCTAACAATGCCATGTTCATAGAAACTTCAGGGACATCATAGACACTCATCGTCCTTGCCTAGTAGTTCTTCTAAAAACCAGGATGCATGCCCATGCACCAATCCAACAAGAATTTAATTTTGATGATCTAGTGGAAATTCCGGCAGAGGGTAGGGCTGGAGGAGTTGTTTTAATGTGGATGAAGGATATGGTTGAAATTGAGGAGGTCACCCGAGAGGATCAGGAACTTCATGCCATGATCAAGGTATTTCCAAAGCACATACCTTGGTTATTTATTTCAATTTATGCTAGCAACTCAATAACAAAACGTAACAGCATGTGGGAAAAATTAGCTAGTAGATATCAAAATATTAATATACCTGTTTTAGTCACTGGAGATTTTAATGACATTCTTTCATCGGAGGAAAAATGGGGAGGAATACCTGTTAACTTTAGAAGAACCAACAAACTCTGGAATCTTATTCAAAATTGCAATCTTTTTGATTTAGGCTTTAAAGGTCCTAAATACACTTGGTCAAACTTTAGATAAAATAATAATGACTTAATTATGGAAAGATTAGATAGATGTTTGGTAAACGAAATATGGAATAGGAAATATCCTAATTCTATAGTTGATCATCTCCCTAGAACCTATGGTGACCATAATCCCCTCTTAGTCCGATTAGACCCTAGGTTCATATCTCCTATAATAAAGCCTTTTAGATTAGAAACAATGTGGTGCTCCCATCCCCATTTTCCTTTAATAGTTCAAAATAGTTGTCATAACAATTAATTTGAAGAAGCTATGATATCCTTCAAAGAAAAAGCCACTCAATGGAATAAGGAGGTTTTTGGAAACATCTTTCGAAAGAAAAAGAAAATTTTAGCTGTAACGACCAGACCGGTCGTTTTGAGCTCTAGCGCATCGTTGAGCGGTTGAAAGTCATGAACATCTTTATTTAGGGTATTATGACTTGTGCGTAAGGTCGAAGTTGAAATTCGGGATGTTTGGAGTCAAATTGGAAAGGAAACTCCCATTTCAGAAGCCTTAAGTTGGAAGAATTGACTAAGACTGGAGTTTGGAGTAAACGACCCCGGAATCGGGATTTAAAGGTTCCAACAACTTCATATGATAATTTTGGACTTGGACGTGTGTTCGAATCAGGTTTTCCATAACCCGGGAGCTATTCAGCGTATATTACGGAAGTTAGCATTTTAGAAGGAATTTCATAAGGCATTTCAGTGGTATAGATGTCCGTTTGGGATTCCGAGTCTGGGAATAGCTCCGTATAGTGATTCTGGAGTTGGGAGCGCGATTGGAAATGAATTCGGAGGTCCGTAGGTCATTTTGAAGTCATTTGGCTAAAGATAGAAATTTGAAGGTTTTTGAGAAGTTTGACCAAGAGTTTGACTTTTTGATATCGGGGTGGGATTCCAAATCCGAAAGTTGGAGAAAGTTCGTAATGTCTAATATGACTTGTGTGCAAAATTTGGGATCAATCAGACGTGATTTGATAGGTTTCGTCATCGAATGTAGAAGTTTCAAGTTCTAAAGTTTATTAAGCTTGAATTGGTGTGCGATTCATGATTTCGACGTTGTTTGATGTGATTTGAGGCCTCGAGCGAGTTCGTATCATGTTTTGGAACATGTTGGTATAACTGGTAGAGGTCCCGAGGGCCTCGGGTGGATTTCGGAAGGTTAACGAAATGAATTTCGGACAAAAAAAAAAAGAAAAACTGCAGAAATTTTTTGCTGCACTTTTGGACAGCAACTAGGTGCATCGTGGAGCTGATTTTGGAGGCATATATATCAAAATCTATAAGGAATCTGAACATGTGCAAAACATGGAAGTTGTATACCTTGCATTCTAGTTTCCAAAAAGATAAACTATTCACCATTTGGATACTTGTACATAAAGTAGTATCGATTGAATGAAGGCTGGTAAAGCTGTTTTTGCATTTTCCCCAGAAATTTCTGATGCGAGGAGTCTATTTTGGAAGATTATATCTCGAAATTTATAAAGAATATGAACATTTGGCAAACACGAAAGTTGTAGCACGTGCAATCTAGTTTTCAGAAAGTTAAACCATTCATCATTTGGACATTTGTACTGAAAATTATGATTGATTGAGCAGGGGCTGGTAAAGCTATTTCTAATGAACTTTTAGTGACGACATTTAGTGACGAAAATGGACTTTTAGTGACGGCTTGGCCGAAACTTAAGGTCCAAGAATGCTCATTTCCTTCATTTCGTTTTGGATTTTTGGAGCACGGTTCTTGGGCGATTTTTGGGCGATTTTCACGGGAAAACGTTGGGGTAAGTGTTCCTTATCCTATATTGATTATATTTCATGATTCCATACTCATCTACATCATGAATCCATGAATTTATTGAATAAAAATTTGTTTTTTTAGCAAATCTTCCAAAAATAAAAATTTAAGATTTGAAAGCCAATCCGATGTCGGAATTCGATAATTTTTGCATGGTTGAACTTGTATCGGAATGGGTTGACGGATTTTGTGAGTTTCGTCAGTTTTTGAGACGTGGGCCCGAGGGAAATTTTGTGAACTTTCCGAGCAGAGTTGGAAATTTATATAAATTGAAGTGTTATAAGTATTAGAGTATATTTTCATTTGTTTGCCCGTTATTTGGATAGTTTTGGGGCGTTGAGCATCAATTTGAGTCGTCGGAAGAGCTTGGAAGCCGGTTATGGAATTTCTGAGTGAGGTAAGTCTCCTTTCTAACTTTGTGAGGGAGAATTGTCCCCATAGGTGAACTAAATGAATACATGCCATTAATTACGGGGGCTACGTGCGCACGAAGTGACGGGAGGCCATGCGTAGCTACTAATATGCTTATGTCCGGGTAGTCTAGGACCCACTAGCATGCCTTACTTGTTGTACTTGTGATCTTGCCAGTAATATAGACCGCTAATATGATCAAAATAGTAATTGAATACCGAAGAAGATTAGAGTTCATTTTTCTTAATCATTTAGAAAGAGAATTTATTTTTCCTTGCGTAATTGTGTTCCGGACGGATTTGTAATATTTGAAAACCTCGCCATACATGGAAAATGAATTTCCAGAAATGATTTGTATACTATATTCTTATTCACCTAAAGGGAATTTTATCATTTTCTTGAGAAGTTGTTTTCTTGAAAAAAATGTGGATCTATTATGTGAATATGTGTACATATGAGCACCTGAGTCGCAGGTATGATTCGCGAGCAGGTTAGCCTTATTATTATTATGTTGACCGCGTCGCATGATCGATTCGCGAGCGGGGCAAATGGATGCATCTATGGTTCGAGTCGTTCGACCCTCGGTAGTGCACAATTTATTTTGTTGGTACGCGCCGTTCGAGCCTCGACATTTCCTTGCGCATGATAAATGCTGCTTATTTCTTGTGAATTATACTTGTTTATTGGCCTAAGGTGTTTTGAGTTACCAGCTAAAATGAAGAATAATTGATGTGTAAAATGTGAAATAAGTTGATATTTCATATCTCTACTCATTATTTAATTGCCTATGATACTAAATGCTTAGCACCTCACTTGATTATATTTAATCGACTTATAGCAAGTGTCTAATTCGACCTCTCGTCACTACCTCTCTGAGGTTAGGCGGGATACTTACTGAGTACACGTTATTTTCGTACTCATCCTACACTTGCTGTGCATTTTTTTGCACAGGTACTTTCATAGCGATGAGGCTGGTTTGGAGACTTAGGCGAGCTGCATCATCCAGAGGTGATCTGCAGCCGGCAGTGTTTTCCTCTATGTATTGTATTTATTTTATTCTAAAGTCCTTGTCCAACTTGTATTTCGGACAAGCTTTGCAGTATTTAGTAAAAAGTCTTAGAAATTGCTCATGTACTTGTGACACCGGGTTCTGGGGTGTATTTATTAAAATGGAAAATAGACTGTTGTTGTTACTTAATTGGGTTTCATCTAGTTATTATGTATTAAAGTGAAAGGTAACGATTTTGAAAATGTTGAAACATGAATTTATTGTAAATTAGTTAATGATTGGCTTGCCTGACTGTGGTGTCTGGTGCTATCACGACCTTATGGATTTTGGGTCGTGACAACTTGGTATCAGAGCTCTAGGTTCCCTTAGGTTTCACGAGTCATGAGCAAGTCTAGTAGAGTCTTGCGAATCGGTACGGAGACGTCTGTATTTATCTTCGAGAGGCTACCAGGCTGTTAGGAGTACTTCCCTTCTTGATTCCTCATCGTGCGATTCGATTACTTTAAGGCTTATGCCTATGTTTCTTCCTACTCAATCTTACGCGTCGCGAAGCCCTTGCCATGAATCGAGGAATTTAGGAATTTAATAGTGCTACAGATATGTTGCGTGATGTTTTCCATCCGTAGTTGGTTGGGGCTGTTGTCGTTGCTTTGCGAAAGGATATTATGTTGTATCACCTGGGTAATTGTGTTCTGAGAGCTTTGAGGCTATGCTCAGGTGGTTATGAAACTTACGATTGGTTATCGCGCGGTATTGGTATGATGGTAGGATGCTTTCCCATACGTCGGGGCAATGAAGGACTTGGAAGAAGGTCTTCTCAGGGCATGATTCCGAGATTTCAGTATTTGATTTCCGGCGGGAGAAAGGCAGTTGGACTATAAATGTTCAAGTTTTTGTAATAAAGTAATAAGACTCGGTGTTATCAAGCGAGGTGGAGTTTTCATCTGTGATGTGGTATCGCTGTTTTTGATCGAATAGAATATGTTAAGTTCGTCGGTGCTATGGTTTCTTTGGTTGCATGGGGTCAGAGTATTGTGAAGAAATATTAAAGAAGCGGCTGTCAGAGACCGTGAGGTGCGGTGGTTCAGTATTGGATAAGTATTGATAATGAAGGCAGCTCGAGAAAGATGATCTTCGGAGAGTTTGAAGTCGTGGTAAACTGCTGGTTTAAGAACTACAGAGAATGGTATTGAATTGAGGCAGCAATTGAGTAGCATACGATGAAGGAAGATATGTGAGAAGTGCTAGGCAGAGGTTCCATTTCTAGGAGGCCAGGTGTAAGAATCGGAAGTCGAGTAGTAGCGTAGAGGGGGAGTTTGACCAAAGTGGGAGAACGACAGCATAGCGGTGAATTAGAAGATATTGTAACGCATTTAGTAGATGTCTATGAGGAGCGGACGGACTGGTAAAGTTTAGGATTGAGAACAAGCTTAGGATGAGGTATTGATGTTGTAGAGAGTGTGCAGTACAACGTCATTGGAAGGTGTTAGATGTAATTTTCACAGGTGGGTTAACTCCTGTGAGCAGGTTAGCGGTCGTGCGGTTGGCAAGTTTCTGCAAGGAATTCTAGTGGCTATTCCATAGGAGGTCAAATATGTGAATGATGCTAGAGAATTTGAGTATTCATGGGATGCTAGCAGGAAAATTTAGAAGAATTTGACGGGTTGGTTGAGCAAAATCGTGTCAGCAATGAAGAAAGAATTTTGGTGGGGTCTAGAGTGGTGCAAGGAGTAGCTTCAGGCTAAGTGGGAGAGTCCCACCACCTGCAATTGGGTTGCAGGATTATCTTCTCATGGGGTTGCGTATTATTGGCGTATTGGCAAGTTATTATAACTAAGGGGAAAGGAGTGGAATGGTAATTGCGCATGGGATTTGATGAAGGTGTGCAAGAGTTGGCCCTATTGGACCAGGGTTAGGCTTTGAAAGATTCAGAATGTATACTTAATGCATAGGCGAGTTGTAAGGGTAGTGAATCAGTCACGTGCTTCATTGAGAGGGTGTTCGTGTGCTTGAAGAGCCTTGGAGTTGATTGTAATCGGGACCAAGTCGGAGTAGGTGGCTCTTAATAACAGTCCTAGAGAATTCAAAGGTTAAAATGCGGTGCTTAAGGATTTCAAGCCCGCGACATGGTTAAGAATTTTGCTTTTGCAACAGATCATGATAGGAGGCTCAGAGTGTTCCATGTATCTTCGTCTTGCGATGCAACATTTGAGAGTATGAGATGACCTGCGGGATTTGAGACAGCATGGTCTCGTGATATAAGGTCACTCAAGAGGAGTGTGGATATGGGTTCACAATGTTTTGGATGAAGTTATCGTTATTCTAAGTCAAGTTAAGGATAAATAAGAAGAAGATAGATTGGTTGGCCATGGTTGAAATGGCACATGTACGGAAGTGATCAGTTCCTTCAGTGTGATTAAATTATGCATGTGGTTTGTGCCGATGTGCGCGAGGCTTGTCGGCCGCAATAATAGATCGTAATTGGAAGCATTCAAGTATTATGGCTTGTTAGGTGTAGGCGGATCCTGGAAGGATCATGGGGGTATATACTATTCCCTGAGGATTTGCTTGTTTTGTGATTATGAGAATTCACTCGTGTGTTGTCATGGTTCTCTTGAATTGAGGTGACAAAACAAAAACAAAAGGGTTTCTATATGAAGGGGTGTTCACCCTATTAGTAGTTCAAGAGTTATGATGGAATTCTTGCGCTATCTCATATTGGCATGCAGGTGCAGTAAGTAGTATGTAATTGGAAGTAAGGATCAAGATTGTGGTTTAGTGTTGACAAGGATGTCATGAGCTCGGGTAGCAATAAGAAGGGATTTGAATGTCTAGAGTAAGCTGGTGTTGTCTCCAGTGTCACCTGAGATCGGTGTTTGGTGAAAGAGGCTTGCACCCTGGTTATGGGTTCTTGATTTGTCTTACGACATTAGTGTGGGGTGGTTGGTGGTATGGATGTGCAAAGTTGTTACCTTGCCTGGAAGGTCGTGGGAGTGTGACCACGGGAAGATTGTACAAGTGTGACATGTAGTCACCTGATTGATTGAAGCTTTAGACCAAGTATAAGGAAGTGCAATATTGCTTATTTGAGAATGTATGCCTGGAAGGCGTTCGATTCAGTTGGTTGTGGATTGTGGGGTGTTTGTCCCGGCTATGATGGTTGTTCTTGCGTGTTATGAGAGGAAGTGGGTTATTATGGACCCAGGTAAAGCTATTAGCCTAGTTCAGTGTGAGCGGAATCGGCTTGAAGTGTGTGAAAGGATTTAAACTGATGGGCCCCATGTGAGTCAGATGTGTTCATTTCAGTATAGAGCTCCTCAATGAGGGGTGTTGGTATATCAGATGTTGTTCCGTGTGAGTTGTGAAACGGCTTGATAATTTCTTATGTGTTGAGGTTCCGCGTAGTGATAAGGTTATGTGAGAAGGGTGGCCCTTGAGATTCAGATTTTATATCGCACCTCAGTTGTGCTTGAGTTTGTAGCATATGGCTCTATCAGTCTCCCTAGAATGGAATTATGCACTTGGCGCGCTTGTGTCAGGTATGTAGTGATTTGTATTAGTGAGCAATTCAACTATGTGTGTATCTCCTTATGTAAGTTTTCTGATAGGATCGGGTGGCACGCCGCCACGGGTATGCTATTTGAATCAGGTTTCATGCCGCAGCAGTGTGATGTTGAGTACGGTTCCCTATAATTATTTTTCCTGTGTTTTGCTTCCTATTTTCTGAGGAAAGTTCATATTAGTTGCAGTTGTGTTTTGATACCTCGTGTGGTAGTTGATACAGTGTTTATATATTGGAAACATACCTGGCAGAGGATTTCAGATGTTGAAAACCTGGTTCTAAGGCCCATTTGCCTAAATAAAAGAGGATATCTTCAGAATTGTTCGAGAAAGTGTACTCAACTGGGTTGTGGAAGCACGGGCCGGTGCACGGGGTGTTAAATAGTGATTTCAGATAACTCAAGAGGAGTTCTTGGCACGTTCGAGGACGAACGTCTGTTTAAGTGGAGAAGAATGTAACGACCCGACCGGTTGTTTTGAGCTCTAGCGCGTCGTTGCGTGGTTGGAAGTCATGAACAACTTCATTTCGGGTATTATGACTTGTGCAAAAGGTCGGAGTTGAAATTCGGGATGTTTGGAGTCAAATTGGAAAGGAAACTCCCATTTTAGAAGCCTTAAGTTGGAAGAATTGACTAAGACTGGAGTTTGGAGTAAACGACCTCGGAATCGGGATTTAAAGGTTCCAACAAGTTCATATGATGATTTCGGACTTGGGCGTGTGTTCGGATCAGGTTTTGGATAATCCGGGAGCGTTTCAGCGTAAATTATAGAAGTTTGCATTTTAGAAGGAACTTTATAAGTCTGGGTTGAAAGGTATTTCAGTGATATAGATGTCCCTTTGGGATTCCGAGTTTGGGGATAGCTCCGTATGGTGATTCTAGAGTTGGGAGCGCAATCGAAAGTGAATTCGGAGGTCCGTAGGTCATTTTTTGAAGTCATTTGACTAAAGATAGAAAATTGAAGGTTTTTGAGAAGTTTGACAAAGAGTTTGACTTTTTGATATCGGGGTCGGATTCCAATTTTGAAAGTTGGAGAAGGTCCGTAATGTCGAATATGACTTGTGTGCAAAATTTGGGGTCAATCGGACGTGATTTGATAGGTTTCGTCATCGAATGTAGATGTTTAAAATTCTAAAGTTCATTAAGCTTGAATTGGGGTGCGATTCATGATTTCAACGTTGTTTGATGTGATTTGAGGCCTCGAGTGAGTTCGTATCATGTTTTGGGACATGTTGGTATAATTGGTTGAGGTCCCGAAGGCCTCAGGTGGATTTCGGAAGGTTAACGAAATGAATTTCGGACAAAAAAAAAAGAAAAACTGCAGAAAATTTCTGCTGCACTTTTGGACAGCAACTAGGTGCATCGTGGAGCTGATTTTGGAGGCATATATATCAAAATCTATAAGGAATCTGAACATGTGCAAAACATGAAAGTTGTAGACCTTGAATTCTAGTTCCCAGAAAGATAAACTATTCACCATTTGGATAGTTGTACATAAAGTAGTATCGATTGAATGAAGGCTGGTAAAGCTGTTTTTGCATTTCCCCCAGAAATTTCTGATGCGAGGAGTCTACTTTGGAAGCTTATATATCAAAATCTATAAGGAATATGAAAATTTGGCAATCAAAAAAGTTGTAACCCTTGCAATCTAGATTTCAGAAAGTTCAACCAATCATCATAGAGACATTTGTACTGAAAGTTATGATTTATTGGGCAGGGGCTGGTAAAGCTATTTCTAATGAAATTTTAGTGACGACATTTAGTGACAAAAAGGGATTTTTAGTGATGGCTTGGCAGAAACTTAAGGTCCAAAAATGCTCATTTCCTTCATTTCGTTTTGGATTTTTGGAGCACGGTTCTTGGGCGATATTTGGGCGATTTTCACGGGAAAACATTGGGGTAAGTGTTCCTTATCCTATATTGATTATATTTCATTATTCCATAATCATCGACATCATGAATCGATGAATTTATTGAAGAAAAATTTGTTTTTTAACAAATCTTTCAAAAACAAAAATTTAAGATTTGAAAGCCAATCCGATGTCGGAATTCGATAATTTTTGCATAGTTGAAATTGTATCAGAATGGGTTGACGGATTTTGTGAGTTTCGTCAGTTTCTGAGACGTGGGCCCGAGGGAAAGTTTGTCAACTTTCCGAGCAGAGTTGAGAATTTATATAAATTGAATTGTTATAAGTATTAGAGTATATTTTTATTGGTTTGCCCGTTATTTGGATAGTTTTGGGGCGTTGAGCATCAATTTGAGTCGTCGGAAGGGCTTGGAAGCCAGTTATGGAATTTCGGAGTGAGGTAAGTCTCCTTTTTAACTTTGTGATGGGAATTGCCCCCATAGGTGAACTAATTGAATACATGCCATTAATTGCAGGGGCTACGTGCACACGAAGTGACGGGAGTCCGTGCGTAGCTACTAATATGCTTATGTCCGGGTAGTCTAGGACCCACTAGCATGACTTACTTGTTGTACTTGTGATCTTGCCAGTAATATTAGACCGCTAATATGATCGAAATAGTAATTGAATACCGAAGAAGATTAGAGTTTATTTTTCTTAATCATTTAGAAAGAGAATTTATTTTTTCTTGCGTAATTGTGTTCCGAATGGATTTGTAATATTTGAAAACCTTGCCATACATGGAAAATGAATTTCCAGAAATGATTTGTATACTATCTTCTTATTCACCTAAAGAGAATTTTATCATTTTTTTTGAGAAGTTGTTTTCTACACAAAAATGTGGATCTATTATGTGAATATGTGAACATATGAGCACCTGAGTCGCAGGTATGATTCGCGAGCAGGTTAGCCTTATTATTATTATGTTGACCGCGTCGCATGATCGATTCGCGAGCGGGGTAAATAGATGCATCTATGGTTCGAGTCGTTCGACCCTCGGCAGTGCACAACTTATTATTGTTGGTCCGCGTCGTTCGAGCCTCGGCATTTCCTTGCGCATGATAAATGCTGCTTATTTCTTGTGAATTATACTTGTTTATTGACCTACGGTGTTTTGAGTTGCTAGCTAAAATGAAGAAGAATTGATGTGTAAAATGTGAAATAAGTTGATATTTCTTATCTCTGCTCATTATTCAATTGCATATGACACTAAATGCTTAGACCTCACTTGATTATATTTAATCGACTTATAGCAAGAGTCTAATTCGACCTCTCGTCACTACCTCTCTGAGGTTAGGCGTGATACTTACTGAGTACACGTTATTTTCGTACTCATGCTAGACTTGTTGTGCATTTTGTTGCACAGGTACTTTCATAGCGATGAGGCTGGTTTGGAGACTTCGGCGAGCTGCATCATCCGGAGGCGATCTGCAGCCGGCAGAGTCTTCCTCTATGTATTGTATTTATTTTATTCTAAAGTCCTTGTCCAACTTGTATTTCGGACAAGCTTTGTAGTATTTAGTAAAAAGTCTTAGAAATTGCTCGTGTACTTGTGACACCGAGTTCTGGGATGTATTTTATTAAAGTGGAAAATAGACTGTTGTTGTTACTTAATTGGGTTTCATCTAGATATTATGTATTAAAGTGAAAGGTAACGATTTTGGAAATATTGAAACATGAATTTATTTTAAATTAGTTAATGATTGGCTTGCCTGAAAGTAGTGTCCGGCGCCATCACGACCTTATGGATTTTGGGTCGTGACATTAGCAAGGATTGAAGGTATCCAAAACTCCACCAACTTTCCTAGTAGTGACTTCCTCCTAAACCTTGAGAACCAATTAAAAAAATATTATAATGACATCCTTCAACAAGAGGAGGAGTTTTGGAAGCTTCGATCAAGAATCAATTGGCTTAACAAAGGGGAAGCTAACACAAAATTCTTTCATATATCTACCTTAATTAGGAGAAGAAAAAATCGTATATCTCATTTCAAAAATGAGGAAGCTGTTTGGATAGAAGAACCAGATGAAATAAAAAATCACACCCTCATTTTTTTAGAACAGATTTACGGCCTCACATACTTATACAAATTGGAAGGAAATTTGCCAATCTCCTAATATTTTGGCAAAATTTGCTTAAAATCATGTAGACAATCCAATATCTAACCAGAAAATCACTAATATCGTATATCTCATTTCAAAAATGAGGAAGCTGTTTGGATAGAAGAACCGGATGAAATAAAAAATCACACCCTCATTTTTTTAGAACAGTTTTACGGCCTCACATACTTATACAAATTGGAAGGAAATTTGTCAATCTCCCAATATTTTGGCAAAATTTTCTTAAAATCATGTAGACAATCCAATATCTAACCAGAAAATCACTAATGCTCTTTTCTCCTTTAAACCTATGAAAGCCCTTAGACCGGATGGAATTCATCTCTTTTTCTACCAAAAATTTTGGCCAGTGGTAGGGGCCTTGATCAGTAGATATGTTAAAAATATTTTTTTAAGCCAAGAAATTCCACAAAACTTGAACAACACTTAGCTTTGTTTAATCCTAAAGTTCCTAATGCTAATCAATTAAAGAATTTCAAACCTATTGGGATATGTAACACCACTTATAAATTAATTACCAAAATTATAGCCAATAGGATAAAACCCTTTCTAAACAACATTATTAGTCCATTTCAATCTAGTTTCTTAAAAAGTAGAAGAGCATCTGATAATGGTATTATTATCCAGGAAGTCATAAAAAACTCAATAGCATGAAAGGATCCAACTCTAAAATAATCATCAAGATTGATCTAGAAAAAGCGTTTGATCGCATTGAATGGTCCTTCATTCATAGAACTCTAATCTACTTTAAATTTTCTCCTAAGATCACCAAGCTAATTATGAACTGCATTACCACTAATAACATAGCAGTTCTTGTTAATAAGACTAGTACAAATTATTTCTCCCCATCTAGAGGCATCCGGCAAGGCAACCCATTATCCCCCTACATCTTTATTTTATGTATGGAAATGCTCTCTAGATTTATTAATCACCAAGTTGATTGTGGATATTGGGACCCTATTTCCCTTAACAAGAAAGGCCCTAATCTATCCCATATTATTTTTTGCCAGTGATCTCACTTTAATGGCTACTGTTAATGAAAAAAAACTAAAATAATTGCTAACACCCTAACCTTATTTAGTAACCTATCTGGGCAAAAGATTAATGACACTAAGTAAAAAATCATTTTCTCTAAGAATTGCCCTCCAACCACTCAACATCATACTGCTCGAATATTGAACATTCCTATAGGTTATAATTTTGGAAAATATTTGGGCTTTCTAATAATAAATAATTGTCCTAAGCCTAATGATTTCCTCTACATCTTGGACAATATGAGAACTAAATTGGCAAACTGAAAAGTTAATTGCCTCAATTTGGCTGGAAGAGCTACTCTAATCCAATCAACCCTAAACAATATACCAAATCACTCGATGAAATATATTACGCTCCCAAAAAAAACTCTCAACAATATTAATCGACTACAAAGGAATATTTTATGGGGGACTACTCAAGAGAAAAAAAGACTCCATTTAATCAATTGGGATACGGTTACACATCCAAAGGCTGATGGTGGACTGGGTTTAGTTAAAGCCAGCCATAGGAACAAAGTCATGCTGGCTAATCTCTCACTTGGCGCCTTTATAACAACACCACCTCTCCCTGGGCCCAAGTCTTGATTAACCAATATGGTCATAAATTAAATCCTAAAAATTGTTCCTTTATTTAGGATAACATTTGGAAAGGTCGGGAAATTTGTAGCAAAGGGATAGCCTAGAATAAAGGAAGGGGTGAGCGCATAAACTTCTGGTTTGATAAATGGTGTTCGAACCTTCAACCTATTAGGGAAAAAATACAGAGACCCCTTCATAAAAAAGATGAGGTTTTAACAGTCAGTGAGATCTTGGTTAATAACAATTGGAAGCTAGATGAGGTTTCTTTTACCTTCCCAACCTCAATAGTAGATGACATAAAAAACACTCTCACCCCCAAGGAATTCCCTCACCAAGATATCCAATTCTTGTCCTTAACTAGTAATGGCTTGTTTAGCCAAAAAACTGTATTACATCTCCTAAATTCTATTGATGACACAAAGGCTAGTTTTACGTGGAGTTGGAAATTAAGGACCCCTAAAAAGATTAATTTCCTCCTTTGGCTTTGCTATCACAACAAAATACCCTTTAGGAGCTACCTTCATCACAGAGGCATGAACATTGATGATACATGCACAATATGTAGAAAAGAAAAGGAAACTATTACCCACATTTTCTTGAGTTGCCCCGTAGACAAATATTATTAGAGGCATTTAGGTACCCCATAATCTTCAAGGAAAGTCATTGGCTAGACACCATCAGACACATGAACCCTAATAAAATTCATTCGTGTCTGGATTGGAAAGACATTTTTCCTTTTGCAATTTGGCACATTTGGATCAATCGAAATTCTAATAATATCAACAATGAATCTAACGATATACCAGTTTCCTTCACTATAATGAAGGCAGCTGAATTTAAATTCCTTACAGGAATTTCCCTCCCTAAGATCAACACTAGAACAATCAAAATATTGTGGGAAACTCCCTCCAAAAATTACTTTAAGCTTAACTGTGACAGTGCCTTTACAAATAAAGAAAAAGGTGGATTGGGAGGCATAATCAGAGATAGCCAAGGGAAATGGATAATTGGCTATCAAAAAAATACAACTCTCATTAGTAATACACAAGGAGAGCTACTCGCATTGGAAGAAGGACTTCGCATAGCAATACAACATAAGTTACATGCAATTGAAGTGAAAACCGACTCGACAAAGGTAATAAACCTACTACATATTGACCACCACATTTATAAACACATTATTGATTCATGCAGGTGGTTAATCGCTCAATTGGGATACCCGCCAATCAAACACAGTTTTCGTGAAGCAAATGGAGTGGCACATATTTTGGCTAAGGACAGTCTGAAGCTCCACTACATGAATAAAGCAACCATACTTCTTGCACCTCCTCCTAGTGTAGGGGCTGCAATGAAAGATGATGTTGTATGGAAAACGCATGTTAGAATGATCTCGGAGGAGATTTTTAAAAACCTAGCTAATCTTGGAAATACTACTGCCTTAAACAATATCAGTTTATTTAATAGTTTGCAAAGTTTCAATCCCAATGGGATGGATGTGAACAACTTCTATAATAGTACTTTGTAGTTGTTAATTAATAAATCCTGATTTCATCCAAAAAAAGAGAACCTCTTTGAAATTACATTTTTATCTTTCGTGTATCTCGAGTTGCCTTGTTCCTCTAGCAGCTAAAGTAGCTCACCCAAAGGTTTATATTCCTTTTCATCCTCTTTATTTGTCACTTCTTAAGATTGAGGATATTGATTTTATCGTGGATGAAAAGATTTCATAATCACAAAGAATAAGGGGATAATACATAATTACCCCCTTGGGGTTGCCTCATTTTATCAAATGCACCCTTTAACTTTACGAGGGTCCTATCACCCCTCCCCTCCCCCCCCCCCCCCCCCCCCCGACTGATGTTGTTTAAAGTAAATTAAATTCTTTTTTTATAAGCAACGATTCCACAAAAATATGTGAAACACACGCACCAATCACATGAGTCCATATCATTTTCTTTACTAATACTATTTTTATCTTCTTTTTATTCATTATTTATTTCATTTATCTTTTATTTCTCTTTTCTTTCTTTTTGCTTCTATTTTCCTTATTCTTTTTTTTTCTTCCTCTCTGTCAACATTGCCACCACTTTAGCCTCCAATATCACTTCCATAACAACCATATCCACCACCAAAACCATCAAACCACCACTAAATTCAATCTGAAAATTAAAGTTAGCATCTAACCAAAATTTTAAATTAAAATCACCATTAAACTAAAATTTAAAAATCTAAATCACCACCAAATCGAAATTCTACTACTACCTATTCTGAGTCATTCTTCCACAACAATATTAAGGATAAGAACAACAAAGTGAAAAAAGAAAGAACATGTAAAAAGAAAGAACAAAAGAAAATTAATTCAATTTTTGGTTTGCCATAACACCCGTTTTTTGTGGGCTGAATCCTTCACATGTAATTGATCCATTGTTGGTTGATTGGTCTTTATGGTGTGAAGTTTTAGAGAATAAACTAAATAACTTTAGCATGCATTAGCAAAAACTCGTTAGAAAATTACATACTACAAGACAAAAACTTAAGCATGTTTAGTCTGAAATTTTAGCAAAAGAACAAAAAAACTTAAGCATCTTTAGTCTGAAATTTTAGCAAATGAACTAAAAAAACTTAAGCATGTTTAGTCTGGAGTTTTAGCAACTGAACAAAAAAACTTAAGCATGTTTATTCTGAAGTTTTAGCAAATGAACTAAATAACTTCAACATGCATTAGTTGTAACGACCCGGTCGGTCGTTCCGTAGAATTTGCACCGTTATTTATGTTTCTGCCTTTTTATGCATTGTTTAGTTGTTTATGATGTGTTGGAGTCGGGTGGTTTGGGTTCGGAGTGGTTGTAATGAGAATTGAGACACTTAGTCTCTTAAAGTAGCCTTATAGTTGAAAAAGTCAACTGGGAGTTTACTTCTTGGTAAACGATCTCGGAATACGGATTTTATGGCTCGGGTAGCTTCGTTAGGTGATTTGAGAATTAGGAGTGTGTTCGGAATGTAGTTTGAAGGTCCGGTGTAGAATTAGGCTTGAATTGGCAAAAGTTAGTTTTTGACGATTTTCGATTGGCACTGGAAAATAGGCTCTCGGGGTCGGAATAGAATTTCGGAAGTTGGAGCAGGTTCGTAATGTCATTTTGGATATTGTGCAAATTTTCAGATCAATCATATGCGTTTTGGATAGTTTCGGCATCCTTGGTGGAATTTAGAAGTGTCAAGGTAAATAGGCTTGAATTCAAGGTGAATTTAGTGTTTTGATGTTATTTTGGGTGTTTCAAGGGTGCGACTAAGTTCGAATGATCATTTATGACTTGTTGCTATTTCTTGGTTGGGGCCCCGAGGGGCTCGGGATGATTTCGGATAGCCATCGGAGGATTTCAAATTGGAAAATAACAGCTGGTGCTGCTAGTGCTGGTGTGACCGCACCTACGCATAGGCGACCGCTAATGCGGGCTCGCAGTAGCGGAAAGGAAACTGCAGATGCGGAAGCTGGCTTGGCTGAGGAATTTTCGCAGGTGCGAGGTATTTTCCGCACTTGCGAAGTATTTTCCGCACCTGCGAAGCCGCAGATGCGGAAGGATGAGCGCAGGTGCGAAGGCTGAGATTTTGAGGGTTCTCCACAGGTGCGCACCTAGGACCGCAGGTGCGCGTAAGTGGCCGGAGGTGCGAAACCACTGTACAGGAAGTATATAAGCATGCCTTCGCGAACTTTAGTCGTTTTCTCCAATATTTCATCCGCGTTTGAAGCTTTTGAAGGGTTTTGAAGATGGAAATTGATAGTTCTTCATTGAGGTAAGATTTTAGGACTTAAAACTCGTTTATATATGATTAAAGGTCTGATTAGTGGTGAAAATTTGGAGAAAATCAGTGCAAAAATGGGTAATTAGGGCTTGTGATTAAGAGACCTTAAAATGGAAATTTAAGGGGTCATTTGGAGTCCGATTTTGGTGTTCTTGATATGTATAGACTCGTGGGAGGATGAGGGTTCTTGTGGTGTAAATTTTGTCAAATTTCGTGACGGTGACCCGAGGGTCAGGTTTGGCCAATTTCGGGATTTGTGCCTAATTTTGATAGTTTTCAATTGGGTTTCTTTTTCCTAGCAAATTTTGATGTTGTAAATCTGATTTTGATAGACTCAGAGCATTTGGGAGCCGATTCGAGGGGCAAGAGTATTGCCGAGTAGATTTTCGGGCTGGTTTGAGGTAAGTAATGACTTTAATTCTTGTTCTGAGGGTATGAAACCCCGGACTTAGCATCTTCTCACTGTTTTGGAGTGACGCACACACTGGATGACGAGTGTGTGGCGTGTACGGATTGGGGATTTGAACTTGGTTCTTCCCAAGGCAACTATTGAGTTGCATAATTGCTTTTAAATCACATAATAAATAATATTTTTATGCTTTTGATATATTTGGGATGTAAGCCATCTTTGGGGCCTTGTGCCGACCTGTTTAGACCCCTTGGGGGCTATTTTCTGATTTTTCCTCACTGTATTGATCATGTTTTACACTCAGTCATACCATGTTAAACTGTTTTCAAAACTCAGACTTGTTTATACTATTTTTGTGATAAATATTGTTTTGGGTTGAGTACCCCATTTTACTGATATCCCAAGTGGCTTGTGAGAGGTTTCTGACTGAGTGAGGCCGAGAGCCTATGTTGTGAGCAGATATTATATGGACCGGGTTGCACGCTGCAGCATATGTATATTGGATTGGGCTGCACGCCGCAGCAGATTTGTATATTGGATCAGGTTGCACGCCGCAACAGATATTATATGTATCGGGCTGCACGCCGCAACAGATATTATATGTATCGGGCTGCACGCCGCAACAATATAGAGGTTGGGCTGAAGGAGCCCTCCGGAGTTTGTACACCCCCAGTGAGTGCAGGTACCTACTGAGTGTGAGTGCCGAGCGCCGAGTGATGAGTGATTGGGAGGCATGAGTGACAGTGAAGTTTCCCGTGGGGCTGATACTGAGTGATTGTGAGGTATGTTGAGCGGCTGATTTTGAGTGATGATTTGCCCGAGGGGCGATTTATGATATTTGTTTTTCTAGAGTAACTATTTATGATTCATTTCATTTTTACACAAAATCTTCTTGGGCATTTCTCCAAAATCATTGCAAATTACACTTTTCAAAGGATTTTCACTGAAATTGGCTTTTAAAGCTTACTGATTTAATGTACACGCTGTTGGAATAAAGACTGCTTATTGTGAATTGATGATTTGATCTTGTGTGTTTCTTGCTGCTCAGACCTGATTTATTTTCATTACTACTGAGTTGGCGTACTCACCATTACTCCATGCACCTCTATGTGCAGATTCAGCTATTGGTATCGAGCGTTAGCCATCTCATTACGCGTGGAGTCGGAGTCGGGACATCGAGGTAACTGTCAGCGTCCGCAGCATCTCTGTTTTCCCTTTCTTGTTTTGTACTTAGTTCTTCGTTCCGGGATTTTGTGTAGTGTGATAGTAGTATTCTTGGTATCATTCTTAAATGCTCATGACCTGTTGGCTCCAGATCTTGGGGATGGTTGTAGACTGTTTAGCTTGCTTGTTTTGGCTTGAAAATTTAGAGATTTATATACGTTTATGAAATGTCGATAATGATTTGGGAAATTTTAAAAAGAAAAATGTTATTATGTGATTGTTGGCTAGCCTAGTTCTATGATAGGCGCCATCACGGCCTGTTTAGGATTTGGGGTCGTGACATTAGCAAAAACTCATTAGAAATTACATATTGGAAGACAAAAACTTAAGCGTGTTTAGTCTGAAGTTTTAGCAAATAAACTAAAAAACTTAAGCATATTTAGCCTGAATATTTCGCAAATGAACTAAAAAACTTGAGCATGTTTAGTCTGAAATTTTAGCAAATGAACTAAATAACTTTCTATACTGAAATTTCGAGTAAAACTCTTGACAAAACTGTAGACTAAAGGATTAAAAACTTCAATATTCATTAGCATGGAGTTTTAGCTTCAATGTGAAATAACTTCATGCTATATTAGCATGAAGGTTTAGCTTCAACTTGAAACAACTTCATACTACATTAGCATGAAGTTTTAGCTTCAAGGTGAAACAACTTAATGCAGGTGTGATACTGAAGATGAATCTGTGCAAGTTTCTGATTTTTTGATAACGCCGGAAAATGAGCTTTGAGACGAGGTAAGTCTCCTGTCTATCTCTGTGAGGGAGAAACTACCCATAGGTGATATATTTGATGTGTGTTGCTTGTTGTGCGGGGCTACGTACGCGCGAGGTGAAGAGAGCTCGTACATAGCTACATTCATGTTATATTCCGGGTAGACTTAGGTTCACATCATGTCATAGTTGTACTGTTTGCGTAGTCTCTCGCTTGTTATTTCCCCTATTTTACATTCTATTCGAGACTAGACTTGCTAATGTAGAGACTTCACGAGTTCATGAATAACCATCGGATATTATTCCTCCTCTTACGGCATGTCTTCAATATATATATATATATATATATATTGAAGACATGCCGTAAGAGGAGGAATAATATCCGATGGTTATTCATGAACTCGTGAAGTCTCTACATTAGCAAGTCTAGTCTCGAATAGAATGTAAAATAGGGGAAATAACAAGCGAGAGACTACGCAAACAGTACAACTATGACATGATGTGAACCTAAGTCTACCCGGAATATAACATGAATGTAGCTATGTACGAGCTCTCTTCACCTCGCGCGTACGTAGCCCCGCACAACAAGCAACACACATCAAATATATCACCTATGGGTAGTTTCTCCCTCACAGAGATAGACAGGAGACTTACCTCGTCTCAAAGCTCATTTTCCGGCGTTATCAAAAAATCAGAAACTTGCACAGATTCATCTTCAGTATCACACCTGCATTAAGTTGTTTCACCTTGAAGCTAAAACTTCATGCTAATGTAGTATGAAGTTGTTTCAAGTTGAAGCTAAACCTTCATGCTAATATAGCATNCGATCGGGCTGTTCGCCTCGGTAGAATTTATGTATCACATTCTCATGGGAGCGGGCCGTTCGCCTTGGCAGGTTAATTGATTTATCATATGGTTTGGGTCGTTAGACCCTCGACAATGAACAATTTTATTATTATGTTGGATCGGGTCGCACGCCTCGGCATTTCCTATATCATATTCCATGAAACCATGTGTAAAACATGGCAAGAAGCCAGTGTATCTGTAGATTTCGGATTTGAATTATGGTAAGCCACTTGATGAATTTCACTATGTCTATATATATGCTCCGAGTAAGGAGGAAATTTTTGAAAAAAGAGCTTGAATTCCTCGTGAAGAGAGGGATTTGTACTATGTGAATTATACTTGTTTATTTTATTTATGTACTACTATTCCTCATACTTACTTATTTCTTTGTTGTACCTTATCTTGTTGGACTACTAGTGAGTGTCGATGTCGACCCCTCGTCACTACTTCTCTTGGGTTAGGTTAGATACTTACTGGGTAGCCTTGTGAGAGCAGAGACGTGGATGCGTGCGGAGACTTAGGTGAGCTATACCAACTTGTCACGACCCAATTTCCCTCCATTGGGTATCGTGATGGCACCTAGTCTTAGGGACTAGGTAAGCCTAACATTTTCACAGAACAACAACAATAATAAAGGAAATATAACAGTCTCGATACAGAAATCTCGACGAAGTTTACAATTTCCAAAAAACTCGATAAATACAAGTCATAAGCTCTACGAATTTATTCAAAACCTCTAACTACCACTGTTCGGAATGAATACAACAGGGTATGAATAATAAATACAAGAAGGTGACCCCGAAGCCTGCGAACGCAGCAACAGGTTACCTTGAGTCTCCTCGTCAAAGATCCGCGCAGCTAATAACAACAATAACCTGGATCTGCACACAAAAATGCGCAGAAGTGTAGTATGAGCACACCACAGCGGTGCCCAGTAAGTATCAAGACTAACCTCGGTGAAGTAGTGACGAGGACTAGTCATGACACCACTGGTCTAATGGGTAAAGACATAAATATACAAATGACCGAAACATAATATCTATCTAAAGAGTTGTTCGATATAATTAACGACATGACAATATAATACGGAGGGCATTGTGGCAAGTAAATCAACGAAACAACACAATAAAAATACATATTTCAATATATATATATATATATATATATATATNTCTCCTCAATAATCAAACCATCAGAACTCAGTCTGTAACTCAGAATTTGTCAGGCAATGCAATACAGGGGGAAAGCTCACGGAATACATCCGTAGTCCCAATTTAAATATGCAATGCAGTACAGGAGGAAAGCTCCTAAAATCTCGTCTATAGTCCCAATTTTAATATGTGATGCAGTACAGGGAGAAAGCTCCAGGAATCTCGTCTGTAGTCTCAATTTAAATATGCAATGCAGTACAGGGGGAAAGCTCCCGGAATACATCCATAGTCGCAATTTAAATATGCAATACAGTACAGAAATAACAACCACAACAAGGCAGAAACATCGTACATCGCCACAACAGTCACAAGGCAACAAAAGATAGAAATGCTATGTACGACGGCCAATCAAATCAAGAACTTAAGTCACCAGCGCAGTACAACTCATTCACGAGGAATAACCACCGAAAAAAATAATGAGCATAAAGAACACAGCTTAACCAGAGAGAATCAAGACATAACAATGTATCCATAATATTCATGTCAACAATAAGAAACCAAATCATCCCGGCAAGGGAAAACAACTATAACTAATCTCGCCTAAACAATTAGCTTCACAGAATAAAACCCCACTTGAATCAGTGCTCAATAATAGGCAACACCAAGGAAACACCGTCAACATGGATAATTATCTAACTACACCTAAGTAGAACTTAAGGGAAAATCATATAAATCACAATATGCGACTCACGGGCATGCTTGACTCCAACGTATAGATATTTCAATTACTGCTAAACAATTATAGGGAAAGTAATACTAATTCTAATCAATTATGCAGTTTGTGAAGGAAATATAGCATGCTAGTAAAGGAGGTAAAATACTCAGTTATGTCAATTAAGATCAAATAACAACAAGAGAGATCGAAAAGCAAGTAGGTCTAATTTAGCAGGAAATAATGAAACTAGCAATCAAAAACGCAGTCATAGCAATAACAACTTCATACACCGGCGTATAAGGACCTAAGAATCCTAAAAGGCCAACCTATTCACAAATAAGTCCGGGTACGCACTCGTCACCTCACGTACACGGGCTACAATCAACATATAAGACTCTAATCCTAAGGGAAAATTCTCCCGCACAAGGTTAGGCAAGATACTTACCTCAAAGACGACAACCCGGTACTCAAAATTGGACTTCTCGGGCGAAAAGACGTCCAGACGGCTCAAAATCAACTAAAACAGCTTCAAAATACACATAAAACGTATAAGGAACTATTCCGAACAATAAAGTTTCAATCTTTACAACATTATAAAAATCGGCCCAAAAGTCGACCCCCCAGGCCCGCACCTGGAACCCGACAAATTTTACAAATTCTGACTACCCATTCCGATACGATTTCACCCATACTAAAGTTATCCAATTCCGATATCATTTGGTCATTCAAATCATGATTTTCCATTTTAGAAATTTTTCTTTCAAAACCCACAATTCCCTCACCCCAAAACACAAATTAAATGATAAAAATAATTACTAATTCATGGAATATATTCAATTCTAGTGGAAGAACACTTACCCATTCGACTAGTGTGAAAAACCCTCAAAGAATCGCCAAGAACCGAGCTCTAGAAGTCAGAATATGTTAAAAATGGTGAAACCTTCGATTTTGGAAACTTATATTCTGCCCAGCTGTTTTGTTCATCGCGATCGCGTAGAGAAAAATATCACTTTCCAAGAAAACATTCTATGCGATTGCGAGGAGAATACTGTGATCGCATAAAAGGAAATTTGTTGATGACCCACTTGCACTATGCGTTCGCGGCAGTGTGAATGCGAACGCGGAGAAGGGAAAAATAGACTTCCCCGATCGCGAACGTACCTGTGCGAACGCAGTGAAGGGAAACTGGGCGGGTCCAAACAATACTATGCAATCGCGATTACCTCTATGCGATCGCATAGAAGGAAACCAGAAGACAGCAGTCAGCAATTCAAAAATAAGGAAAATTGACCCGAAACCCATCCGAAACACACCCGAGACCCCCGGGACCCCGTCCAACCACACACACAAGTCTTATAACCTAACACGGACTCGCGCGAGGTTTAGAAACACATAAAATAACACTAAAACAACGAATCAACCCAAAAATCAAACTTATAAATTTTCAAAACTTCAAATATCAAGACTCGCGTCGAAACCTATCAATTCAACCCGTAATGATGTGAAATTTTGCAAACAAGTCCCAAATAATACAACGGAACTACAACCACTCCCGGAATTCCATTCCGAGACCGATATCAAAATTTCACCTATCGTCCAGAATCGCTGAAATTCTAATTTTCGCCAATGCACCCCAAATCACTCTACGGACCTCCAAAACCAATTCCGGACGCACGCCTAAGTCCAAAATCATCATACAAAGTTTTTGACATTAACCAAAACTCATTCTGAGGTCGCTCACACAAAAGTAAAACCTCCGGTCAACTCCCATCACATAAGCTTCCAAAAACTGAAATTTTCTTCCAATTCGACTCCGGATTATCCGGTAACTGAATCTAACCACGCACACAGGTCGATATACACCTTGTGAAGTTGTTCATGACCTTACACCACCGAACGGAGCTTAAATTCTCAAAATGACCGGTCGGGTCGTTACATTCTCCCCCTCTGAAACAAACGTTCGAATGGAGCTTAGCCTTAACATACCTCTCCAACGCCTTTCAATGCCTTTCAAAGAAGGTCTTTCTAGCAATAGAATTGTATTCTTTACGAACGTCCGAATGCCTGTAGTTCCTTCACGAAAGTTATTCTTTACGTCCTAAGCTTTGCAAACACTATATATATGCAGCTTATACGCACCTATAAACAATTCATAATTGAGTTTAAATCGGCAGATTTTCCATATGACCCTAACTTGACGAAACGTCCGTAGAACTTTGTAAAAACGATCATAAAAGAGTCCCAAGATGATTACCTTGGCAAACCAAGTATAAAGCCTGAAGAACCAGCAAGAACAACAAATTCCTATCTTCCAAAAGTAGCTCCAAACACAGCTAATAGAAGGGAGAAACGATTGCAAAGCGTAGAGATTGTGTTTCTAGGCACGGGGGCAAACTTTAACGATAGAATTCGTTAAAAACACACCTTAATCACTCAAGAACACCATGGGACCTTCTCTTAAGCTTGCTCACTGTTTTGGGACTAAAATGAAATGTTTTGGGGTCTTAAAAGTCGAATTTGCCGACTTATACCACTTGTTTGACCCGACCCGGTTCGCGACCCGGTTTCAGCCCGGACATTCCGCGGTAAAACAGTCATAACTTTTTACTCCGATGTCGGTTTGATGTGAGGTTTTTTTGGTTGCGAACTAGACTCGTAGACCTTGATAGGGTATGTTGTGGGTCCCATAACTATTTATATATTGGGATAAATTATCTGATACATTTGACCAAAAGTTTAGAAAATATATTAGAGAAATTTACGATAACTTTTGCCGACCTTTATTTTGCCACTTGCTTGACTCCAAAACTTAACATGTGACCAGTGTGATATTATAATACCTCATAACACATTATTCTTAGCATATTAGACACTCTTACTCTTATCCCACAAGTGCAAGTTAACTTAAACCTTCCGAATGCGCGGGGTGCTACCCGAGCCATTTCTTTAACCACGAACCTTTGTTTAATGGATTTCTTTGACCTAAAGATTTAGTTTAGTTCCTTGATATTACCACATATTTTCAGTCTTATTCTCCCAATGTGCTATACCCAATCATATATACCTAATATAACCACGCCACGTTACGTATATTACGTAAGAGAAGAGAAAATAACACATGGGGTCTCACAATCTCCCCCCCCCCAAGAACATTTGTCCGTGAATGGGTCAAGTCAATTCCTTGGTTTCATTTCTTTTCCGATAATACGTTATTTGCGAGGCTATATTTGTTACATTTGCAAAGCATAAATCAAATTCTGAAGATTCCAACTACTAGGCTTCGTATAGCTATCTCACAATAAGAAATTTAAATTTCACTTTCAAGTCATTTAAAATCCAATTAAGATGTTGTAATGAAATACTTGCCAATTATTTAAATGCGACTCACCTTAAGTCGTAAATAGGTGGGGGTACTTCTTCGTCATTTCCTCCTCAGCTTCCCAGGTCATTTCCTCGATGTAGTTATTTCGCCATAACACTTTCACAGAAGGCAACAGAAGGCACTTCTTTAGTTCGAAACTTTCTTACCTGCCGATCTAAAATAGCTACCGGTACCTCTGCATAAGATAAGTCTTCAGCAATATGAATATCCTCAATAGGCGTAATACGTGAAGGATCTCCAATGCACTTCCGCAACATAGATACATGAAACACAGGATGGACTGCTTCCAATTCTGAAGGCAAATCAAGCTCATACGCCACCCTACCAATCCTCCGAATAATCTTATACGGTCCAACATACCTGGGGCTGAGCTTCCCCTTCTTTCCAAATCGCATGACGCCCTTCATAGGCGATACTTTCAGGAAAACCCAATCTTCTACATCAAACTCTAAGTCTCGTCGTCGAACATCTGCATAAGACTTCTGCCGACTTTGTGCTGTACGCAGCCGGTATCTAATAAGTTTTACCTTTTCCATTGCTTGGTGGACTAAATTAGGACCTAGCAACTCTGCTTCCCCGACCTCGAACCAACCGATCGGCGACCTACACTTCCGCCCGTATAGTGCTTCGTAAGGAGCCATCTGAATACTAGCTTCGAAGTTGTTCTTATAAGCCAACTCAATAAGAGGTAGATGATCATCCCAACTTCCTTTAAAATCTAGCACGCAGGCACGTAACATATCCTCAACTATCTGAATAGTACGCTCTGCCTGTCCATCTGTTTGCGGATGAAAAGCGGTGCTAAGATTTACATGCGTGCCTAGACCCTTCTGAAAAGATTTCCAAAAATGTGCTGTAAATTGAGCCCCTCGATCAGAGATAATAGATAATGGCACTCCGTGAAGGCGAACAATCTCTCGAATGTAAAGTTTGGCATAATCCTCGGCTGAATAGGTCGTCCCTGACTGCAGAAAATGAGTAGATTTTGTAAGCCTATCAATAATTACCCAAATAGAATCATACCTCCATGGAGTGCGAGGCAAACCAGTGATAAAATCCATATTTATCATGTCCCATTTCCACAATGGAAGCTCAATATACTGAGTTAGGCCTCCAGGCCTCTGATGTTCGGCTTTAACTTGCTGGCAGTTGGGACATTGGGCTACCATCTCTGCGATATCTTTTTTCATTCCATTCCACCAATAGATCTGTCGAAGGTCCCGATACATCTTTGTCGCTCCGNTCGGGCTTCTGATGTTCGGCTTTAACTTGCTGGCAGTTGGGACATTGGGCTACTATCTCTGCGATATCTTTTTTCATTCCATTCCACCACTAGATCTGTCGAAGGTCCCGATACATCTTTCACTTCAGTAAGAAAAGAAGATTTTGCTGTATTCTGAACGAGAATGCGTCCACCCACTGTGTCTACCAACGCACCTGCAAACTAGCTATCTGGCATAGATATCTGGTCATCTTGACCTTATCAGCTTCAACATGGCTTAGACTGCCCATGGACTTCCGGCTAAGGGCATCAGCAACAATATTAGCTTTGCCGGGATGATATAAAATATCAACATCATAGTCCTTTAGTAATTCTAGCCATCTTCTTTATCGTAGGTTCATCTCCCTCTGTTTAAATAAATACTGAAGGCTCTGGTGGTCGGTGTAAACATCAATATGAACCCTATATAGATAATACCGCCAAATCTTTAGGGCAAAGACAACTGCGGCTAACTCAAGATCGTGTGTAGGATAGTTCTGTTCATGTTTCTGCAATTGTCTGGAGGCGTACGCGATAACCTTACCATGCTGCGTAAGAACACAACCTAGGACAATTCTCGAGGCATCACAATATACAACATAACCCCCGGTGCCATCCGAAAGAGTCAAGACAGGTGCCGTAGTAAGCCTTTTCTTTAGCTCCTGAAAACTTTGTTCACATGCCTCAGTCCACTGAAACTTAGCTCCCTTATGTGTCAGTTTCGTCAATGGTGTAGATATAGAGGAAAATCCCTCCACAAACCTTCGGTAATACCCTGCCAAGCCTAAAAAGCTACGAACCTCTGTCGGATTCAAGGGCCTCGGCCAAGTCATCACAGCTTCAATCTTTTGGCCATCAACCTGGATACCATCGCCGGTAATAACATGACCAAGAAAAGCTACAGAAGTTAGCCAAAATTCACATTTAGAGAATTTAGCATATAACATGTAGTCCTGGAGAGTTTGCANTCCAAAATTCACATTTACAGAATTTAGCATATAACCTGTAGTCCTGGAGAGTCTGCAATACAGCTCGCAAGTGGTCTGCATGCTCGGCTTCTGATCGCGAATATATCAGGATTTCGTCAATAAACACAATCACAAATCCAAGAATGGTTTGAATACCCGGTTCATAAGATCCATAAAGGCTTCTGGGGAATTTGTAAGCCCGAAAGACATGACAAGGAATTCAAAATGGCCATACCTCGTCCTAAATGCTGTTTTTGGGATATCAATATCCCTGACTCGTAGCTGATGATAACCGGATCGCAAGTCAATCTTCGAAAAGCATTTAGCACCTTGTAACTGGTCGAATAAGTCATCAATCCGTGGAAGAGGATACTTATTCTTGATAGTGACTTTATNCGACTCGTAGCTGATGATAACCGAATCACAAGTCGATCTTCGAAAAGCATTTGGCACCTTGTAACTGGTCGAACAAGTCATCAATCCGTGGAAGAGGATACTTATTCTTGATAGTGACTTTATTTAGTTGCATGTAGTCAATAAACATCCTCAAGGAGCCATCTTTCTTTCGAACAAAGAGCACAGGAGCACCCCATGGGGATGTACTTGGCCTAATAAAGCCTTTATCGAGCAAGTCCTTCAGTTGTTCCTTCAATTCCCTTAGCTTTGCAGGAGCCATTCTGTAGGGAGGAATGGATATAGGCTGCGTATCAGGAAGCAAATCTATAGCGAAATCGATTTCCCTTTCGGGGGGAATTCCTGGAAGCTCGTCAGGGAATACCGTCAGGAATTCATTCACAATTGGAACTGACTGAAGAGTCGTTGGCTCCTTATCTATATCCATGACATGAACGAGATGGTATATACAGCCTTTAGAAATAAACTTATGAGCCCTAAGGTATGAAATAAACTTACCCTTGGGCGTGGCTGTATTACCTTTCCATTCAACGACAGGCTCACCAGGAAAATGAAATTGGACCAACTTTGCACGACAATCAATATTAGCAGAACAAGATGCCAACCAATCCATACCCATAATGACATCGAATTCTAGCATAACCAATTCAACTAAATCAACAGAGGTTGGACGGTCATTAATTAACACTGTACAACCTCGATAGACATGACTAGCTACAATAGAGTCTCCAATTGGCGTAGACACCTCAACTGACTGTGGAAACAACTCAAATCTCATGTCAAGCTTACCAGCAATAAATGGAGTAATATATGAAAATGTAGAGCCGGGATCTATCAATGCATAAATGGAATGAGAATGTATTGTCAATACACCTGTGACAACATCTGGGGATACCTCTGAATCCTGTCGGCCCGTGAGTGCATAAAAGCGATTCTGGCCACAACTAGAACCTGAGGTGTCTCCTCCACCTCTCCCCCTACCACGACCCTGAGTAGGATGTGGACCTGGTCGGGGAGCACGGACTGAGGGCGAAGAGGCTGTTGTGGATCCTGAAGGCCGAGTTGGTGCACCTCTACCTAACCCCGGGCACCGGCTAATAAAATGTCTTGTCTGCCCACAATGATAACATGCACTCGAACCCTGTCTACACTGCCCGGTGTGCAGCTTACCACACTGAATACATGGAGGAGTAGGATGTCTCATCTGTGCAGAACGCTCCTGTCGACGGCCCTCAGGCTGGCTTGAGCTCTGCCCCGGTCCTGACTGAATATAACGATCAAACCGCTGGCCCTGCATCTGTGGTGGGAAACTACCTGCTGACCGAGGTGGATATCGATGGAGTGGGGGCCTAAAATCACCCAATGGCTCCCTATAAGACCCCATAGTACGATCCCTCTTACTCTGCTCCTTATCCCTGCGAGTATCACGAATCCGACGGGAAAGGTCCTCTGTAGTCTGAGCGAAAGCCTGTATGCGGGAAATAGCTACATCATCTGATAGGGATGCTACCCTACAGTCTCTAATCAGATGATCCCCCAAACCATCCACATAATGATGAACTCTAGCCCTCATGGTACGTACGATATCTGGTGCATACCTCGCCAAAGAATTAAACTTATGGCTATAATCCCTCACACTCATATGCCCCTGCTTCAGGCTAAGAAACTGGTCAAGACGGGCCTCCCGAACCTCCCATGGAAAATAATGGGCTAAAAAAGCCTCAGATTAGTCCTCCCACTCTGCTGGCGGAGCATCAGGTCCTCTAGATCTCTCCCATGCCTCATACCATAGGACGGCTACATCACGTAGTCGAAAAGAAGCTAACTCCACAACCTCGATGATGGAGGCATGCATCACTCTCAATACTCTATACATATGGTCTATAAAGTCCTAGGGATCCTTAGTGGAACTGGATCCTATAAATAATGGAGGGGCCAAGTGAAGAAACTCTCGTACCGTCGAACTTCTTGTCCGATCTCTCTGAGCATATGCTCCCAACTCTAGTTGTCGCTCATGAATAGAAACCATCTTAGTCAGTAACTGAACTGCCTCTCTCATCCCCTGCTCCACAGTCTCTGATGGGGGAACAACAGGTGCTGGAGGTCCTGTGTCTCTAGCTGCCTCAGGTACCAATGGAATGGGTGAGGATGGGGGTACTGCCTCTCCCTGGGCTCCAACAAGTGCTGGGGAAGCTGAAACTAGGGGTACTGGAGACTCACTGTGTGCCTCTAAGGGAAATCTATCCCTCTGATCCGGTGGGGAACGACTGGTACCTTCCCCCTGATCCATACCTATCTCTCGATGTGCCATCTCCTGAGCGTAGGTAGCCTGTTAGATATGAAACACAAAGCACGATTTAGATTCCATATGTTCTTATAACTTTGCTCTATGCACGATCTATTAATTGAAAGAAATGTAACCATTCCTAAATGCCTCATAGCCTCCTGATTATAAGTGTGGTGCACAACACACCCATAAGCAAGACTCTACTAGACACGGCTTGTGGACTCCCTGGGATACGACCTGCTCTGATACCAAGTTTGTCACGCCCCCAAACTAGGGGAGGCACGACTGGCACTCGATACTGTATTTGATCGAGTTAGCCACTAAACATACTAGCTAACTAAACTGGGGGCCCAACAGATCGGGCAGCACAACATCTGAAATACTAAGCCTGGACCGTTAAGGTCATGACCCGAATAACAATAAACCATATAAACAAAGGTAGAAGAGCCAAAATAATAAAGTACTAGTTGGCCGACGAGGCCACGACTGAAGACATACATGCCTACACACATATATATACATGCCAAGCCTATGGGATGAAGACTGAAAGCTGCAAAAAGAAACCAAGAATACTGTTCACAATAGCCTCTAAGAGTGTCATAGGCACTATCGGGACAAGGCCCGACTATACCCAAACTGTACAACAAAAGTAACCATCCTATGAAAGCTCCAGGAAGAGGTGGAGCTAACCAACTCACAGCTGAACCCCGAAATCTTAGCGGAGGGGTCGATCAGAGTCCCTACCTGGACCTGCACGCACGAAACAAAAATGCAGTGTCCCCAGGCAATGGGACATCAGTACGAATGAAAATGTACTGGTATGTAAGGCAGAAAGTAGAACCATACATAGCTGATGTAAAAAGGGTAATAGAGATTCCACCTGACACTGAAACTCTTATAGCCTCCATGGCTGACACCCAACCTCATAGTAATCAAATATGCATGGTATGCTCGTGTAATCGTATGTCGTAAATACATATATATTGATGCAAATGAATGACATACCCAACCAAATGCTAGCAACGTTGGTGTCTCCCGGTAGCTAACCGGTATCATATTGCCGACCTGTGGCCATCTGTACAATATATAGTCTTTCGGGCAAATAGGCCCCTTACCTCCGATTATAGCTCGAAGTCCATGCATAATATTCCATGTATGATATGAACTATGAATGCACATAATAGGCCATAACAATAACTTGGCCAATCTTGGCTCATTGGTACTCTTATTCTCATAATCTCATAATCACCTTCGTATCGCATACAAATGTCTCGTGGAACCTCATATATTTTTTGAATAAGCTTGAAAACTTAACTCGACTTTTAGAAAGAGAACTTAACTATGAAGATGTTCATAAAATGCTTAAGGTGCTTCACTTAGTCCTTATACCTTATTTCTTGATAATTAGTAAAAGAAAGTATTTCAAAAATCAAGTGTTTTAGTAGTTTAAACATAAAAATTATATTTGAGGTTTTTTCGAAATCGACGTATCACTTTAGAGATTTTAAAATACACTTTAACAAGGAAGAAGGACTGATCGAAATACTAAATGCCTTTATTTTTAAGTCACACAACCCAAATACGAATAAGAGTTCATATATATGGACATATAGTTAAGAAAGCCGACAAAATGACATATATAGATGCCGGATACCCTATTTAACCGAATGAGTAGAATATCAACCTAATAGCATCATGAAAATACTTCAGCTACGATCCCAATGCCTTTCACAGAAGGTCTTTCTAGCAATAGAATAGTAAAATATCACATTTGGCGTCTTAGGAATTTCCAAGAATTCGTGCTAAAAGGAAGGACGGAGCTTCGCCTTAACATACCTCTCCAACGAACGTCTGAATGCCAGTAGTTCCTTCACGAAAGTTGTTCCTTACGTCCTAAGCTTCGCAAACACTATATATATGCAGCTTATACGCACCTATAAACAGTTCATAATTGAGTTTAAATCGGCAGATTTTTCATATGACCCTAACTTGACGAAACGTCCGTAGAACTTTGTAAAAACGATCATAAAAGAGTCCGAAGATATTTACCTTGGAAAAAAGAGTATAAATCCTGAAGAAACAACAAGAACAACAAATTCCTATCTTCCAAAAATAGCTCCAAACACAGCTAATAGAAGGGGGAAACGATTGCAAAGCGTAGAGATTGCGTTTCTAGGCACGGGGGCAAACTTTAACGATAGAAATCGTTTAAAACGTACCTTAATCACTCAAGAACACCATGGGACCTTCTCTTAAGCTTGATCACTGTTTTGGGACTAAAATGAAATGTTTTGGGGTCTTTAAAGTCGAATTTGCCGACTTATACCACTTGTTTGACCCGACCCGGTTCGCGACCCGGTTTCAGCCCGGACAGTCCGCGGTAAAACAGTCATAACTTTTTACTCCGATGTCGGTTTGATGTGAGGTTTTTTTGGTTGCGAACTAGACTCGTAGACCTCAATACGGTATGTTGTGGGTCCCATAAATCTTTATATATTGGGATAAATGATCTGATACATTTGACCCAAAGTTTAGAAAATTTATTAGAGAAATTTACGATAACTTTTGCCGACCTTTATTTTGCCACTTGCTTGACTCCAAAACTTAACATGTGACCAGTGTGATATTATAATACCTGATAACACATTATTCTTAGCATATTAGACACTCTTAGTCTTATCCCACAAGTGCAAGTTAACTTAAACCTTCCGAACGTGCGGGGTGCTACCCGAGCCATTTCTTTAACCACGAACCTTTGTTTAAGGGATTCCTTTGACCTAAAGCTTTAGTTTAGTTCCTTGATATTACCACACATTTTCAGTCTCATTCTTCCAATGTGCTATACCCAATCATATATACCTACTATAACCACGCCACGTCACGTATATTACGTAAGAGAAGAGAAAAAAACTCATGGGGTCTCACACGTAACCAAAATACTTAGGAAAATCACATAAGGCTTACAACGAAGAAGAACAAGGACTCACTTCCAGTTTCAGCACTATCAAGAATGAATAAAACAACGATAAACACGGGCTACTACACATAGAATCTCCCAATAGGAGCAAACACCAAATAGAGTGCAAAACACGAAACTCACTCATAAATGAAACAACAAATAAAGGAACTCGTCCCGATCCAGGACTATAACGAAATACACTTGGTGCCCCTCTATCATACATCAAAACAAACATGTATGACAACATCTGACTCAACGGTATCCAGCCTACTATATGAAAAAGATCCACGGGTCGGGTCTCCCCTTCTTGGGAGCCCACTACTCACCTGAATACCCTGCTATAACACACTTACCTGAATCCTGGAATAATCTCCCACCCTGTGGCTAACATCTCCACACTCAAAACAACCTCTCTGCCGACGTGGCTGTAGAAAACATACAATACGAATCCTCTGCGACCAATGAGTACTTGAAAACCCCCATGCGAAGCTGGTGATGCAAACTAAAATGGTTGACCTAAAATTATCTACCATGTCGTACCTTGCCTCCATAATACGGACCAGTAGTTTCCTCCAATCTACGAGGCCTCATTGCCTCCCTTATCTCGTCTGTCCTCTCACTCCCGGTCCCACATTCTCTCTAACCGGCAAGCGATACCTACTACCTATTGAAACGAGGCATCCTACTCTATCTCTCGAGTCCCCCTGAACCGACTATCATGCCCGAATCTCTCAATAACTCTACGGAATCATCTCCTAACTGAAGCAACCAAGCAAGGTGTATATCTGGCTAACTCACTGAATCTAACGGCACACTCCAATAGTGACATAACTCCCTGACGCAACTGCTCAAACTCCGCGGGCCGTACATGCCGAAGGAACTCAGATGCAACCTCCCTCAAACTATCTCCGAAAACTGAATCCATTCTAGGGAAGCTAACTCGGCCAGTTTACCCCAACTCATATGTTGCCACCACTGATCAACCCACTACTCTGAACCTGAGACGTGACAAAAGCAATCCCGCTCGTTTCCACAATACCCGAAGTACGAAGAATATTAACACACTCCTCTTGGAAACCCTGGGAACCATCTATCGCCAATCCACTGAAAAATAGGAGGGTGGTACTTCCTATACCTCTCAAGTCCGAGTATTCTTCTCTGATGCTACTACCCTAACCACGGGCTGAACTGAAACCACATGTCGTGCTGCCATAACAACTGGAACCTGACCAATATGATCTCGCTGCTCTAGAGTGTAGACGGTGGGAGTCTGAACTCCTCCCCTGATCTGTGAAGCAACTAGTGCACTAGAATCAACCCTACCTGAGTCAATGTACCAATATACTCAAAAACTATGCCCAGGCCTCTTGAAGTCCGGGGTAGCAATAGGCAACCCCAGTACCTGTCCCCCACTGGAACTATCGCGACTCTTCATCGACTGCTCTGGTAGGCATCTTAACAGTGGCACGTGCTCCTCGTCGGCCTCTATCTCTGACCATTGCGACGTTTGCTTTGGGGTAACATCATCACGTACCGCAGTTCGTGTCATCACCATCAGTGAGAGAATGGAACGATAATTTCAAACTTCAAGATCAATGAACTTGCAAGATAGGAATGAAGGAAGTGAAATTGTCCTAATAGTTCTGTAGCCTCTCGAAGATAAGTACAGACGTCTCCGTATCGATCCGCAAGACTCTACTAAACTCGCTTATGACTCGTAGCACCTATGAACCTAGAGCTCTGATACCAACTTGTCACGACCCAATTTCCCTCTGTTGGGTATCGTGATGGCACCTAGTCTAACGGACTAGGTAAGCCTAACATTTTCACTGAACAACAACAATAATAAAGGAAATATAACAGTCTCGACATAGAAATCTCGACAGAGTTTACAATTTCCGACAAGTCATAAGCTCTACGAATTTATTCAAAGCCTCTAACTACCACTGTTCGAAATGAATACAACAGGGTATGAACAATAAATATAAGAAGGTGACTCCGAAGCCTACGAACGCAGCAGCAGGTTACGTTGAGTCTGCTCGTCAAAGATCCATGCAGCTAATAACAACAATAACCTGGATCTGCACACAAAAATGCGCAGAAGTGTAGTATGAGCCCACCACAACGGTGCCCAGTAAGTATCAAGACTAACCTCAGTGAAGTAGTGACGAGGACTAGTCATGACACCACTGGTCTAATGGGTAAAGACATAAATATACAAATGACCGAAACATAATATCTATCCAAAGAGTTGTTCGATATAATTAACGACATGACAATATAATACGGAAGGAATTGTGGCAAGTAAATCAATGGAACAACACAATAGAAATACACAAGAAGGATGGACAGAAAGCAAGTCAAATTTCGGAACTCACAACACGAATAAAGTACTAGTAACTCAGCACTGCATCAATTTGTTCACATCAAGCCTTAGCCAATAAATCCAAAAAAGCTGGCCAAATCTTCGAGTGAAAACCTTTAAATTGTGGGTTTATATGGAAAGCTTTAGAGGTATAATCATTTCGAAATAGAGAAATCTTCTTTGGGACATACTTTCTCTGAATGTATATTTATATATATTTATAAAGAGGAATCTTTGAAACATAGTTCCTTCAAAATACGTGGTGTTCAAATATACCTTCCAATAACTGCTCTTTCAAATATTATTTTTCTGCAAGACAAATACTTTTCAATATATATATATATCTTCCGACCTAAATCTCCTCAATAATCAAACCACCAGAACTCAGTTTGTAACTCAGAATTTGTCATGCAATGCAATACAGGGGGAAAGCTCCCGGAATGCGTATGTTGTCCCAATTTAAATATGCAATGCAGTACAAGGGCAAAGCTCCCGAAATCTCGTCCGTAGTCCCAATTTAAATATGCGATGCACTACAGGGGGAAAGCTCCCGGAATCTCGTCCGTAGTCCCAATTTAAATATGCAATGCAGTACAGGGGGGAAAGCTCCCGAAAAACGTCTGTAGTCCCAATTTAAATATGCAATGCCGTACAGAAATAGAAACCACAACAAGGAAGAAATATCGTACATCGCCACAACAATCACAAGGCAAAAAAATATAGAAATGCTATGTACGACGGCCAATCAAATCAAGAACTTAAGTCACCAGCACAGTAGAACTCATTCACGAGGAATAACCACCAAAATAAAATAATGAGCATAAAGAACACAGCTTAACCAGAGAGAAGCAAGACATAACAACATATCCACAATATTCAGGTCAACAATAAGAAACCAAATCATCCCGGCAAGGAAAAGCAGCTATAACCAATCTCGCCTAAATAATTAGCTTCACAGAATAAAACCCGACTTGAATCAGTGCTCAATAATAGGTAACACCAAGGAAACACCGTCAACATGGATAATTATCTAACTACACCTAAGTAGCACTGAAGGGAAAATCATATAAATCACAATATACGACTCACGGGCATGCTTGACTCCAACGTATAGATATTTCAATTACTGCTAAACAATTATAGGGAAAGTAATACTAATTCTAATCAATTAGGCAGTTTGTGAAGGAAATATAGCATGCTAGTAAAGGAGGTAAAATACTCAATTATGTTAATTAAGATCAAATAACAACAAGAGAGATCTAAAAGCAAGTAGGTCCAATTTAAGCATGAAATAATGAAACTAGCAATCAAAAATGCAGTCATAGCAATAACAACTTCATACACCAGCGTATAAGGACCTAAGAATCCTAAAAGGCCAACCTATTCACAAATAAGTCTGGGTACGCACTCGTCACCTCACATACACGGGCTACAATCAACATATAAGACTCTAATCCTAAGGGGAAATTTCCCCACACAAGGTTAGGCAAGATACTTACCTCAAAGATGACAACCCGGTACTCAAAATTGGACTTCTCGGGAGAAAAGACCTATGGACGGCTCAAAATCAACTAAAACAACTTCAAAATACACATAAAACGTATAAGGAACTATTCCGAACAATAAAGTTTCAATCTTTACAACATTATAAAAATCGACCCCCGGGCCCGCACCTCGGAACCCGACAAATTTTACAAATTACTATTACCCATTCCATACGAGTTCACCCATATTAAATTTATTCAATTCTGATATCATTTGGTCATTCAAATCATAATTTTTCATTTTAGAAATTTTTCTTGCAAAACCCACAATTCCCTCACCCCAAAACACAAATTAAATGATAAAAACACTGACTAATTCATGGATATATTCAATTCTAGTGGAAGAACACTTATTCATTCGATTTGTGTGAAAAACCCTCAAAGAATCGCCAAGAACCGAGCTCTAGAAGTCAAAATAGGTTAAAAATGGTGAAATCCCCGATTTTGGAAACTTATATTCTGCCCAGGTGTTTTGTTCATCGCGATCGCGGAAAACGATATGCGATCGCGTAGAGAAAAATATCACTGGACAAAAAAAATGTTCTATGCGCTCGCGAGGAGAATACTACAATCGCATAAAAGGAAATTTGCTGCTGACCCACTTGCACTATGCGTTCACGACAGTGTGAATGCGAACGCGGAGAAGGGAAAAAATAGACTTCCGCGATCGCGAACGTACCTGTGCGATCGCAGTGAAGGAAAATTGGGCGGTTCCAGAAAATACTATGCAATCGCGATTACCTCTATGCGATCGCATAGAAGGAAACCAGAAGACAGTAGTCAACAGTTCAAAAATGGGGAAAATTGACCTGAAACCCATCCGAAACACACTTGAGGCCCCCGGGACCCCGTCCAACCACACACACAAGTCTTATAACCTAACACGGACTCACTCGAGGTTTCAAAACACATAAAATGACACTAAAATGACGAATCAACCGAAAAATCAAACTTATAAATTTTCAAAACTTCAAATATCAAGACTCTCGTCGAAACCTATCAATTCAACCCGGAATGATGTGAAATTTTGAAGACAAGTCCCAAATAACACAACGTACCTAGAGCCACTCCCGGAATTCCATTCCGAGTCCAATATCAAAATTTCACCTATCAGTCGGAATCGCCGAAATTCTAACTTTCGCCAAAATACCCCAAATCACTCTACGGACCTCCAAAACTAATTTCGGACGCACGTCTAAGTACAAAATCATCATACAAAGTTATTGACAATAACCAAAACTCATTCTGAGGTCGTTCACACAAAAGTCAAACCTCCGGTCAACTCTCATCACTTAAGCTTCCAAAAACTAAAATTTTCTTCCAATTCGACTCTGGATTATCCGGTAATTGATTCTAACCACGCACACAGGTCGATATATACCTTGTGAAGTTGTTCATGAACTTACACCTCCAAACAGAGCTTAAATTCTCAAAACGACCGGTCGGGTCGTTACAACTTCGTATTTCGACCCACAGCCAGCAAAGTCTCCTTCAGAGTACTTGTATTTCTCCTATCCAACTTGTATTCTGGAAAGATACTGTATTTTATTTCATATTCTTATTTGATGCTCATGCATTTGTGACACCGGTTTTGTGATGATTATGAGTTATTATGTATTTAAAATTGTTAACAATATCATTATTTACTTTGTACTTTTTCCTCTATTGCTATTTAATTGAAGGAAATATGATTTCAGAAATATTAAAACGAGAATCAAATTAAGTATTTATTGTTGGATAGTGAAAATAACGTAACTAATCACATGGATTTTCGTTATTCTCAACATAGTACCAATTAAAGTATTGTTGCATTTATCTGATATAGAGATTTAGCAATTTATTGATGCCAAAAATATTTTTGTTATTAATTAAAATCTAATTTTCTCAGCTAACTTGTTTGGTTTTGTTGCTTAAAATTTCATTTTTTTCTCCAAAAGCAGACGCGGTAATTTCTCCCTCCTGTTTCAAAAAGTTTTCCAAATCTGTCCTCTTTTAATTCCACTATGCTTCAAGGTTTCTCTTCTAACTGCCTTCTTTCCTGGTGCATTTCGTTTACGTTAATTGCTTCAGGTGCGTTCTTTCTTCATCTTCTTCAATTTTGATCTAATTTAATTACGTTTAGGTATTGTTATTCTTCTCAATTTATGGCTCCTACACTGGCTTTTGAGGCCATGGATTAGGTTTTTCGTTGCCCCAATGTTTCAATGTAATGTTTTTTTGTTAAATTATTTTCAGGCTTGAAGGGTGTCATGGGTTTTTATGAAGGGAAGTATCCATTTAGGCAAATCAACTTTATAATGCCGCTATTAAGGTGGTTTTTCCTTTTTTCTTAATTCAATTTGTTTTCTTTATCTTAGTAGCTGTAATTTATGATTTTCAGCTGCAGGTTAGTTATTGCTTGAACAATTAATAAAACCGTTATCGACAGTCTGCCTTGGAATAGTCTTTCTTGAAGAATATGATTGAGTAAATCTTGTTAAATATATATGTTCAAAATGTATTAATACTTTAAACAAACGGTAGCTCTGCTATTAGATCTCTTACTTTTTGCTACAGATTAGCCAGTGTTTCTGTTAATAGCTTTTCATTTTGCAAAGCTTTTCCAAATTTCAATCATAATTTAGTTATGTTGTGTGATGTAAAAATTGCTTGAAGATACACATACATTAATATAATATGCGAGAGCACATCAGAATTATTCTGTCAGGGTGTTTGCTAATGTTATCTCTAACTATGTTGCACGGACTCTCCAAAATGATGCCGCACTCATGTCGGATCCTCCAAAAATATACTATTTTCGGAGGATCCGACATGCACCCGATAACATCTTCGGAAAATCCGAATAACATTGATCTCTAACATCTACATTGGGGAATCTCAAGAACCTAAATGATCTTTAGAATTTGTTTTACTTGCTAAGGTCTTACAGTGAGCTATAATCTTGGGGATTCTTGGGTAGGTTAATTATTAGTTTACCGTCGATGCTTCATTTATTTAAAAAAAAACAGTAAACTATAATTTTCTATATGGTTACTAGAGATAGAGGGTCAAGAACATGAGCCTTACATTGAAGCATTTCAAACACAAAAGGCGTACTATGAAGATGATGTGTTGTGCATCCAAAGCTAAATTTTTTAATTCGTATGATATGTGAGAAGTGATGGAAAAAGAAATATATGAGAATGAGACATATCAAGAGCAAGAACTTGAACAGTTTTTGGCCTTGGTGACAAGTATGTACAACTAGTTACATACCATCTCATTGATGGTGTAGTAACGGAAAATATTGTTATTGACTGCATATGCATGAATAGAAATATTGTTATATATGTGCCATATCTGAAGGTAACAGTATTGCATGATTAAGTAGTTCTTATTTCATTTTTGTGGTCTATAAGTATGCTTAGAAAGGTATTCGTATTTGGTTTAAAAGTATGTTTAGAAATTTTATTCATATATGATTCACCCCTTTTTATTTGATTCACCTCATTTTAAATTTATGGTGTTCAGTGTTTCGTCGAGGGTCTATCAGAAATCACCTCTCTAGCTCTCCAGGTAGGGGTAAGGTCTACGTACACACTAGCTTCCCCAGACCCCACTGTGAGATTATATTGAGTATGTTATTGTTGTTTGTGTTTTGTGTTTCCTTTAGGAGGATTTCTTACTATGAAGTAGTTCAAGGGACAAAAAACTTTGTTGAAGCCAACTTGATTGGTTGTTAATTTATGTAAATTTGGTTTAAAGATTGATGTGCTTGTATGATGACACTGAGGGGTAAGTTATGCTTCTTAACTCATCTCCTAAATTTTCAATTCTTTTACTTCTTTTCCACAGATTATATCAAGCAACCAAATTTGTTTCATATTAGTCGTTACTGATAGATACTTGTTGAATTCATGTCTTAGAAAATACGATTAAGTTCCTCTAGAAATGAGATATTGAGGTAAGCTAGTAGTATATATTTTTAATGTTTTCCAGATATTTTTGCACTTTTTGTTGCTTCTTTTGTTTGAAGTTAGCTCCAAAAGATTTTGACTTTGGAGTGGTTTGGTTTGATAAATTAATTTGCTGGTTTATTTCAAAATTCCAACATAGTGATATGTAGAGTGAGTCTGCTTCACTCGTGGGTGTAAGAGTATCATGAAGTGACAACAATACAGATCATCAAGCAAATACTTGGCACTTTCGTATATTTATTTATTGTTGACCTACTCTAGATTGTAAAATGTTTAAGTTATCATATACATTATGTGTTGTATAACGTTAGTTTGATATGAACTTGAATTTGTGGTGTTGATTTGTTTAGATACTTTTAATGGAATTTGATTTACGTTGTATTTATTGAGTCCTAGAATTAAGATTTTCAATAGAAAAAAGATATTCTGGCAGTAGTATTTTTTTTTTTGTAAAGATTGAGATAGAAATTGTGGGGGTTTATAGCTCTCACATAATATCTTTTAAAACATTGAGATCATATTTGGAAGGTTATAAACCGTCACTGATTGCCTCTAAATACCCCCATAAATTATAAATTAATTTTGTGGCGGTTGTCGTGGAGGTTCTTAAAAACACCCACATAAATGCTTGTGGTAAAGGTAACTGTGGCATTTTTAAAACTACCACAATTCATTTTGTGGAGATCAAAAACTGTCACAGAACTTTAAATTAACCCCCACAAAATAAGCTCTTTCTTGTAGTACTAAGATTCATTTGCCATCATCAACGGTAGAGAGAGCTTCACACAAATATGTTTCCTATAGTCTTCATTGTTATGATAGAGAGAGCTTGGAGGTGAGACTGAGGCTTGAAAGATTAGGTAGAGTCAGCGATATAAAAAGAGTGTACAATTGTAACAATCAGACAGTTAAACACCCAAGAGAGAAGATAGAAAGATCTGTGATTGAGAAATGGCAAAATATAGTGATGTTTTAGACGTCAATACCACACAATAATATAAGTTAATTTTGAGGTATCCAATTTTTCGAGTGTTGTCTTACAAGAAGAACCTGGTTCTTCTTGGTGTATTTACTTCTACTGTTGCGGAATATTAAAAGCAGTAAAGTAAAAACACAGAAATTTTTACGTGGAAAACACCTGGCTCAAAAGGTAAAAAAAACCACGACCTACTCCTCAGTAGGATTTGCTCAAACTCTTCACTAAAACTCTGATCCAAACGGACTTAAAAAATAAACTCTTTTGTAGTCCTAGGACTAACTCTAATCCCTTTGTAGTAACTAGACCCTAGCTAATTTCTACAAGCTTCAAGCTAACTCTAACTTGAACAATGTGTACCTATTACAATTGCTTCTATGAAAGCTGAAAAGATACAATGTTAAATCACCTACTACAATCAACTAGACTCAATAAACAAACAGATGGAACTGGTTCTTCTAGTTGATATGTAGCCTTTATCTCGCACACTGATTCTGCCTGCAAAATAACTCTGGAAATTTTTCTTTCAGATCTTGATTCACTTCAGTCCTGTGCGTGGAGAATTCCAGCAGAAATACTTTGAATATTTATAGAGTCAGTTGTTGAGTTTGTCGTCCAGTTCTAGTCCAACTCTTCCTGGGTGAAAGAGTTCGTATCAAACTCAACTTCCTTCCTTTGTTTCTTTACTTGCTGAATTCAACTTCTATCATCTTATCAGTTTGCAACCTTTTCGTATTAGGAGACAATCTCTTAGTTCATTGATACTTCACAATCACAAATATCTCCTATGCATATACGGTTCATGTGCCAGCTATTCAGTTCAAGAATGTGTTCTCTGATGGACCTGGTTGAACTGGTCGGACATTTGTCAATCTTCAAAACTATGCAGTGACTTGGGTCCACAAATTCCCTCTTTTTGATGATGACAAACTCTGTGCTAAATCCTGTATACACTTCAAACACTTTGTATGGTTTTAAGCATTAATCGTAGAGAAACCAGGTTCATTAGGTTATAAATATCACTTTAAAACTTTTTGAAAAAGTCAAAGTCAGCACATATCTTCTCCCTTCTGGCATCATCGAAAAGTTGCAAAATGATACACTTACCAGATTTATTAATTATTACTCATGGCCATTTGAGGCAACTGCAGGTGCAAAGCATGATTAATCAACACAAGAAACCAATAAATGTAAGCTAAATAAGAAATTGAGACAAGTCAATAACTAAACANCTTACCAGATTTATTAATTATTACTCATGGCCATTTGAGGCAACTGCAGGTGCAAAGCATGATTAATCAACACAAGAAACCAATAAATGTAAGCTAAATAAGAAATTGAGACAAGTCAATAACATAAAGCATAATTCATTGATTAGAAACGACAATCAAACACCATACAGCAAAAAAACAAAAACAATCAAACTATGAGCAAAAAACAGAGTAAACAAAACAGAAACTGAAACAAGTCCCGAACTGGGCACTGAAGGGGTATGGGGTAGCTCTGTACAACCTAAGGATGGGAAGGTGCAAAGGAGGTTGTGGTCTTGGATTGTAGAAGAGAAAGCATCTGCTGAAGAACACCCTCGTTCTTTTCCTTCTTTTTTGCTAATTCAGCCATGAGAGCATCCCGCTCAGCTTCAACTTCAATCACACGAGACTTCAAACGAAGGATCTCCAAATACTTGATCTCGCTTTCCTGCACCAGAGTTCTGACTTTGCTGTTGACTGGCTGCTTCCTAGATGAACCAGGTTCATCTGCAGGAACATTGATGATGTAATCACATGTCAGCAAAGTCTCCTTCGCAAAATAATCCTTGGCAGTAGCCATCTCAGCCTTCTTCACAGGAACATCAAAATGAGCAAGCACAGCCGTCAAGATAAAGCCATATGGAATAGCATGTGTTTTGGTTCCATTCACAACTCTGTCCAAGAGTTGGATGATGAAAGCTGGCCAATTGATTTGCTTTCCCCTGTACAAGAACTCCATCAAGGTTAGATCCATATAGTTGGCAATGTGCCTTCTTTCTTTTCTGGGCAGCAGGAACTTGATGACAAACTCGAAGAACAACTTGTGCTCTGACTTCATTTCACTTTTGTAGACCGGCCTGGGTTCAATCTCCTTCTCATTATCACTGAAGAATCTGGTGATGTTGATTGCTGAGGCCATCCCATCCAGACTAGGCCATCTTTGCCTAGTGTAATCCTCATAGCCCTCAGCAGGAATGTTCAGAATTTCTCCCAGCTCTTTAGCATCAAAGGAGATTTGAACTCCTTTGACTGTGGAAGTCACCCTGCCATCCTTTACAACAGCATTCCCCATGAACTCCACCAGTTCTGCTCTAGCTAGCCTTCCTGCCATGTGAAGGACCATGTCTTTCCACCCATGCACATCCAGAGTGTCCAGCATGTATATCATCCCAGGCTCCTCGAGATCTTTGAATAATTTTCCCTTTAGGATTGTCCGTTTGCCAAACATGGTGATCCTGTCAGTGACCTCTCCAACTTCTTTATCCTCCTCTCCACTCCAGTCTTCATCATCATCATCCTTCTCAACAACTTTCACTTTCTTTTTCTTGGCCCTGGTCCTTTTAATAGGACTTGAATGAGTGGCAGACACAGCAGCTGACTTATGTGAAGAAGCCTTAGCCTTTTTGGGTTTGGGTGTCTCAACCACAACTGGAGCAGGCTGCTCCTCCTGTTGGACCAGGTCCAACGTCTCCTCTTCAATTTCAACAGCCTCAACAGGCTCTCCAACCTTAGATTTTCCCTTTGTCGCCTTCTTTCTCTTGCTCTCTTGCAGAGCCTTCTCCAACTTTTCTTCTTCTTCTCTAACAGTACCCCGGGTAGCTCGCACCTTTGGGGCAGGAACATCAACAGCTTCAGAAACTTTCCTTTTCTTGGAAGGAACTGGGTTAGTAGCCTTCTTGGACTTCTGAGTCATCCTTTTCTTGGGGTTATAGGACTCCCCCAGTTTCTTTAACCTTTCAGCCAATGTCTCGTCCCCAGATGAAACAGGTTCATCTGTTCCTTTCTTCAAGCTTGCAAGACCTGCTGCTGCCTCCTCAACTACACTTCCCCCTAACTCTGTGACTTCTTCTCCAACATTCTCAGGAATGGGACCACAGATAGCCAGTGTGGTGCCACCCTCCCCAGATCCCCTTACAACTCCATCTCCACCCTCTCTCTCAATAATTTTACTTTTTCCCAATTGTCTTTGCCTACTCGGCACTTCAACATCTACCACTGACCCAACCAGAACAGACTTGTTCTCATCATTAACAAATTCAGAGATAGCATCAAGATTACCTTGTTCATAATTTCATGAACCAGGTGCTTCCTCCTCGTTAGCTAATTTAAACGATTAACTTGATGATCCTGACTTAGAACCTTTGTCAGCTTCAATAAGTTCCTCCAAGAATTTTTCCCTAGACCCAGAAGCAACAGATTTCCTGGAAAGAACTTTGACACGACGATTCTTGGGGGATGGAGTAGGGTTTGTTGTGGGTTCGGGAATAGGTGTGTTTTCAAGGGTTGACGATTTTTCTGGTGATTGAGAACTATATACAGATGGAGAGTTAGATTCAAATTCAGAATTTCCTCCATCGTAATCACGATTAGGTGATGAAGTAGAAGAAGAAGCGGGTGGTGGTGAAGACATGATTGTGTGTTGTTAGGAAAAAAAGGCGAGTGATCAGTTTTGGTTTGTGTTGAATTAGTTGAACTTGGTTTGACAGTTACTTTATGAAGAAAAGAGTAATGATGACCCTTTTATAAGATGTGGCTAGGGAGATTACAATGGCAGAGTATTAACTCAAGTGGGATTCTAATCGATATAGGACTGACACTGATTAGACAGTTATTTTCCCCCTAAAACTAGGCTAATTAAGTGAGACGGGACTTCTTGAAACTGGTTCAATTTTGGGTAAGTACGAAAATTTTGAATTTGAACCAATAGTAAATAGAGTCCTGCTCATGTATGATTGTACTTGAATTAATAAATGTATGGAGATGAGAAACCTTGTCAGTCATATGAACCAGCATGGATGAACCAGGTTCATCCTGTTAAAATCTTTAATTTGCCTCAATTTACAAAGATAGAGAAACATCATTAGCAACTACGGAATCAAATTAATACATGGAAAAAGAGTATGGAAATAAAGACATGATACTGAGCAATGATTAATCTGATTAAGTACCTAATTAGAATTTTCTAGCCAAATTTTTTTTTCAATTTTTTCAGTCAGTTTTTTTTTCAAATTTTTCATTTTTGTTTTTAATTAGGTGATCTTAATCATCCCTAATTCAAGCATGTTTCTCTCAAAATTCTCCATACTCAGTGCTTTGGTAAATATATCAGCAATTTGACGCTCAGTAGCACAAAATTCGATTGAGATCATTCCTTTTTCATAGTTATCCCTTAGGAAATGGTGCGTAACATCTATGTGCTTAGTTCTCTTGTGATGAACCGGGTTCTTCGTCATACTAATGGCACTAGTGTTATCACAGAAAATGGTAATGCATCCCACATCTATACCAAAGTCCATGAGTTGTTCCTTGATCCATAGCAACTAGGCACAGCATGAGGCTGCAACCACATATTCACCCTCAGCAGTAGACAAGGCTACTGAATTTTGTTTCTTGGTGGCCCAAGAGACAAGGCAAGAGCCCAAAAAGTGAGCCATGCCTGAAGTATTTTTCCTGTCAACCAGGAAACCTGCATATTCAGCATCAACATATCCTACAAGGTCGAAGTTACTACCTTTAGGATACCAAAGGCACAAATCAGTGGTGCCTTTCAAATATCTCAAAATTCTTTTTACTCCAGTGAGATGAGACTCCTTTGGATTTTCCTGAAACCTGGAACATAGTCCCACACTGAACACAATATCAAGTCTACTTGCAGTGAGATACAATAGAGACCCAATCATTCCTCTGTATAGCTTCTGATCAACGGATGAACCAGGTTCATTCACATCCAATTTTGTAGTTGTAGCTATGGGGGTGTCTATTTCCTTTGAGTCCTCCATTTTAAACTTCTTCAGGAGTTCTTTCCCATACTTTTGTTGATGAATCATTGTTCCATGTGAGTTTTGCTTGATTTGCAAGCCTAAGAAGAAGTTCAACTCACTCATCATACTCATTTCAAACTCGCTCCCCATTAGTGTAGCAAATTCCTTGCTAAGCTTTTCAGTGGTTGCCCCAAATATGATATCATCAACATATATTTGCACAATTAGAAGATCCTTACCCTTTTCCTTTAAGAACAAGGTACTGTCAATTTTTGCCTTGTTTGTACCCATGTTCCAGCAGGAATTTTGACAATCTCTCGTACCATGCTCTAGGTGCTTGTTTGAGACCATAAAGAGCCTTGTCAAGTTTATATACATGATCGGGTGACTCTTTTCTTTCAAAACCTGGAGGTTGTTTAACAAATACATCTTCCTTCAAATAGCCATTGAGAAAGGCACTCTTAACATCCATCTGATGGAGAGTAAATTCCATATGTGCAGCAAATGCTATAAGAAGTCTGATTGCCTCCAATCTTGCTACAGGAGAAAAAGTCTCATCATAGTCAATTCCCTCTTCATGATTGTACCCTTGAACAACTAGTCTTGCCTTGTTTCTTGTAACAGTTCATCCTCATCGAGCTTGTTCCTGAAGACCCACTTAGTGCCAATTACTGATCTGTCTAGTGGCCTGGGTACCAAGTGTCATACTTGACTTCTCTCAAATTGATTCAGCTCTTCTTGCATGGAATTTACCCAGTCAGCATCCTGTAGGGCTTCACCAATGTCCTTTGGTTCAATTAGGGATAGAAAGGCATCAAACGGACACAGATTTTTCAAGGAGGCTCTTGTTTTGGTTCCAGATGTTAGATCTGTTATTATGTTCTCAAGAGGATGAGAACTTTGGTATTTGTGTGGTTTGAGTACTAGTTGTTCACTTCTGGATAGTTCCATGTTGTCTTGTTGTTGTGGAACAGGATCAGGGCCTGGATTCTCATGTTAAATTCCCCCTGTCAAGTTGCCTGGGGTAGTTGGACCTGTTCCATCTTCCATAGGTGCTTCAATGTGGTTACTGCTTCTTACCAGTCCAAGCTCCTCGTCTTCTGGTTCCTGTCTCTCAGAAAGAGTAATAGTTTCATCAAAGACAACATGCACACTTTCTTCTACACACATAGTTCTTTTATTGTATATTTTATAAGCTTTGCTATGTGTTGAATATCCCAAGAACACTCCCTCATCACTTTTGGGATCAATTCCTAGGGAATATTTGTCATTATTATGCACATAACACTTGCATCCAAAAGCCCTAAGGTGGGATATGTTGGGCTTTCTCTCTTTAAGTAATTCATAGGGAGTTTTCTCTACCAGAGGTCTGGTTATGCATCGATTGATAATGTAGCATGCAGTGTTTATTGCTTCTGCCCAGAAGCTGTGAGGTAGTTTGCTAGATAGAAGCATGGTTCTTTCTATGTATTCAAGAGTTCTAATTTTCCTTTCAACAACCCCATTTTGCCGTGGGGTTCTAGGAGCAGAAAAGTTGTGATTGACATCATGTTCATCACAGAACTCAGCAAACTTTGCATTCTCAAATTCAGTACCATGGTCAGATCTTATGGATGCTAGTTGATGTCCTAATTGATTTTGAGTCTTCTTGACAAATGAGGTGAACATATCAAATGCTTCATCCTTAGATGTCAGGAATAAGGTCCAAGTGAACCTTGAATAATTATCAACTAGGACCATCACGTATCTCTTACCACCTCTGCTCAGAGTTCTCATAGGACCACACAGATCCATATGAACCAGTTCCAACGTCCTGGTGGTGCTGACCATTTTCTTACTTTTGAAACAAGATCTTACCTGCTTCCCCCTTGCACATGCCTCACAAATCTTGTCTTCCTTGAACTTAATGTTAGGAAGCCCTGCCACTAATCCTTAGAGACTAGTTTGTTAAGCTAAGTCAGACTTGCATGTCCAAGTCGTTTGTGCCACAAGAGGGGATCACTGTCCAACACACTAAGGCAAGTGAGTTCATTGTCAGACAGTGTGGACAAGTCAATGACATAGATATTGTTCATTCTCTTTCCCTCCAAAACAATCTTGTCAGTAAGCAGGTTGATCACAAAACATTTTGTGGAAGTAAAAGCGACAAGGTTACCTCTGTCACACAGTTGTGACACACTGATTAGGCTATATTTCAAGCCATCTATCAGGTACACATGTTCTAATAGACGTGTGTCATCTTTACCTACCTTGCCAACCCCAATTATTTCACCTTTCTTTCCGTTTCCAAAGGAGACATTTCCTCCTTTGAGGTTTTCAAGTGAAAGGAAATGTTCCTTGTTCCCTGTCATATGCTTAAAGCAGCCACTATCCAAGAACCAAATTTGGTTGCTTCCTTTCACTTGTACCTACAAAAGGAAATCAGGGGTTAGTTTTAAGAACCCAAACTAGTTTGGGTCCTTTTCTATGAGAGAATGGATGAATCAATTTTTTTCTGGCCCAATTTGGTAGCCAGTTTTTCTTTTTGACAAATCTCTCATTTTTTCGACTGGCCTGCTCTTTCGCAGTACACTCATATTTGTAGTGTCCAGTCTTACCACAGTGGGTGCAGATTATGTTTTCAGGGAGAGTGAGGTACTTGTTTTTGGGATCCCACTTAGGAAATTGACTCCCAAAACCAAGTTCTCTCCGGTTGCTACTATGATTTTCTTGAAGCCATGTCAAGGCATCGAAAGATTTATTTCATTTACAGGTTCTATATAATTCACTTTAAGAGATATTATTTGTTCATCCTTGGCATACATTTTATCTTTCAGTTTTCCCAAATTTTCCTCTAACATGACATGAGAGTGATCAACAACCTTTTTACTGGATCCTAATCTCAGTTTTAAGTTCTCAGATTTGAGTTCTAGAATCTCAATCTCAAGTGGATGAACCTGGTTCAACAGGACAGTGTTTTTCTTTTCAGATTCACTGACTCTTATTTCCAAGTTCATGCACTTTGCTTTTAGCATTGCACATTCTTTAGAGAGTTGATCCTTCTCTATGGTTATTTCCTCATAATCATCAATAAAATCGAGTAACAACTCAGAGAGTTTATAGGAACTTTATTTGGTTTTTAAGATGGGAGATACTTACCTCTGGTTCTCCATGAGATTCCTCGTCAGATTCTCCAATTGCCATGAGCGCCTGATCTTCATTCTCACCATCTTCTAATTCTTCATCTGAACTTTCCCCCCCAAGCAGCAACCATAGCCTTTGTTGTGGTTTTCTTGGTCTGGACCAGTTCGTTCTTCCTGTTCCTTCTTTCATATCTCTCCTTTTTCCATTCTACTTCCTACTGAAGACAGTTTTTGATGAGATGGTCAGTCTTACCACATTTGTAGCATCCCTCGTTGGTTGGCCTTTCTGGGGCTTTTGCCTTGTTGAAGTTTCCTCCCCTAGAGATGCCCTTCTTCTTCATGAGAAAGTTTCTAAATTCTTTGGTAATCATGGCCATCTCATCTTCCTCCATATCTGCTCCCTGAGTGATCCTTAGTGCTAGACTTCTCTCCTTCTTTGGGGCATCTATCTTCATGGTTTGCCTTCTGAGTTCATAAGCAGTAAGGTTTCCAAGCAGCTCGTCCAGTCTAAGGGTTGCCATATTTTTGGATTCCTGGATAGCAGTGATCTTGCTTTCCCAGGAGATTGGCAAGACCCTGGTCAAGATCTTCTCTACCTTGTCTTCTTCAAGAATGATTCTTCCAAGAGACTTGAGTTCATTAGTCAAGGTTGTGAACCTTGTGTACATCTCCTGGATTGTCTCTCCTTCTTTCATAGTGAAGTTTTCATACTGAGAATATAGTAGAGTACCTGTAGATCTTTTTACCTGAGGTGTTCCTTCATGGGATACTTGCAAAGTGTCCCAGATTTCTTTGGCAGTGGTGCAGCTTTGGATTCTGCTGTACTCGTCTGGACCTAGTCCACACACTAGCCACTTTTTGGCCTTTGCATTCTTCTCCCATTTCTTCAGATCCTCAATAGTGCAATCAACTCTAGTCTTTGGTACTTCTACACCTTCAGCAATCTTCTTCATGGTGGCTAGAAGACCATCAGTGACTATGTCCCAGAGTTCATAGTCTTCTCCAATCAGGTGATCCTTCATCCTATTCTTCCACCATGAGTAATACTGGCCATTGAAGAGTGGTGGCTTTACAGTCGATTGACCCTCCCAGTTTCCAGGTGGTGCACTCATTCTGATCTTCTCCAAGGTGTTATCCTTTCAAGGATAACCTGCTCTGATACCAATTGATGTTTTAGACGTCAATACCACACAATAATATAAGTTAATTGTGAGGTATCCAATTTTTCGAGTGTTGTCTTACTAGAAGAACCTGGTTCTTCTTGGTGTATTTACTTCTACTATTGCGGAATATTAAAAGCAGTAAAGTAAAAACACAGAGATTTTTACGTGGAAAACATATGGCTCAAAAGGTGAAAAAACCACGACCTACTCCTCAGTAGGATTTGCTCAAACTTTTCACTAAAACTTTGAGCCAAACGGACTTACAAAATAAACTCTTTTGTAATCCTAGGACTAACTCTAATCCCTTTGTAGTAACTAGCCCCTAGCTATTTCTACAAGCTTCAAGCTAACTCTAACTTGAACAATGTGTACCTATTACAATTGCTTCTATGAAAAGCTGAAAAGATAAAATGTTAAATCACCTACTACAATCAACTAGACTCAATAAACAAATAGATGGAATCGGTTCTTCTAGTTGATATGTAGCCTTTATCTCGCACACTGATTCTGCCTGCAAAATAACTCTGGGAATTTTGCTTTCAGATCTTGATTCACTTCAGTCTTTGTGCGTAGAGAATTCCAGCAGAAATACTTCGAATATTTATAGAGTCAGTTGTTGAGTTTGTCGTTCAGTTCTAGTCCAACTTTTCCTGGGTGAAAGAGTTCGTATCAAACTCAACTTCCTTCCTTTGTTTCTTTCTTTGCTGAATTCAACTTTTATCCTCTTATCAGTTTGCAACATTTTCGCATTAGGAGACAATCTCTTAGTTCAGTGATACTTCACAATCACAAATATCTCCTATGCATATACGGTTCATGTGCCAGCTATTCAGTTC
>ML269874.1:0-49567 GCA_005239495.1 Nicotiana undulata
AATTCTCAAAGAACGGAAGAATTGACATGCGGAGGGTTACGGAATCACTTACCTGAGTTTCTATGCCAAAATACCCGACCTGGAGCTCTTGGGGTCGTCAACAATGGAGGAAATGTGATTTTGGGAAAGAAATCACGACTTGGGCCTTTAATTAGGACTGCCCAGCAGTTTCCGCACCTGCGACTTTTGGATCGCAGCGCACCTGCGGAAGAGCACCTGCGGAAGATTGGGTCGCGCCTGCGGAAAATGGCCTAGGCCCCTAGGGGATTTCTTGCACCTGCAGGCTTTTGTCCGCGCCTGCGGAGAATAGGCCGCTCCTGCGATGGCCTGGGCCGCTGGGGAAGGTCGCGCTTGCGGGCCTTTGTCCGCTCCTGCGGAGCCGCGCTTGCGGGGAGAAGGCCGCTCCTGCGGAAGGAGCCGCACCTGCGAAGGGAATTCCGCTGGTGCAAACCTCGCGCCTGCGACTCATGGACCNAGGTCTATACTGCTCGGAATGACCCCAAATTTTACGAACAAGTCATAAATGACTATAAGGAACTATTTCCGTTTCCGGAATTCCATTCGGACCATGATATCACGAGGTCCAATTCCAGGCTGAATTCCAAATCACATGAAATCCTGAATTCCAATTCAGGTGCCGAAATACTCCCGGGTCATCAGAAACCCGAGGCGAACACGCTCCCAAGTCCGAAATCACCATCCGGAGCTGCTGGAGCCATCAGAGCTCGATTCTGAGGTCGTTTGCTCAAAATGCTGCTCGGAACCAAAATCAGCCAAATAGGCTAGCCTTCAGGAACCAAGTGTTCCTGAACTGGCCAAATCACTTCCGAATCTCGAGCTACCTGCCCACACCAGTCATAAGGCATGAGTAGTCGCTATGGAAAGAGTCATTCATGGGAACGGAGTCCCAACACACAAAACGACCGGCTGGGTCGTTACAGTCTCGCACCTGTGACCTGGGCAACCGCACCTGCGTCACACCAGATCTGGTGCACCAGCAGCTGAAGCTGCTGGTTTTTGGCTCCGTTTGATGTCCGGGAGGCACATGGGCCCACCCGAGCCCCCGTGCAATTATACCAACAAGTCCTAATTCATAATACGGACTCGCTCGAGCCTTCGGAAGACCCAAAACAACGCTAAATCTCAAAATCACCCCTCAAAATCCCTAGAATCAGACTTAAGAATTTCTAAGTTCTTGAATTCGGTTTCAATGCGCCGAACCTACCTAACCCACTCGGAATGACACCAAAATTTGCAGGCAAGTCATGAATGACATAACGGAACTATTCCCAGTCTCGAAATTCCGTTCGGACCTTGATAACACAAAATCACATTCCAAACCAAATTTCAAACATAAGGAAACTCTATTTTGCTATTTGGCGCTAAAGCGCTCTCGGGTCGTCCAAAACCGATTCCGAACATACGTACAAGTCCGAAATCATCATACGAAGCTACTGAAATCGTCGAAACTCGATTCCGAGGTCATTTACTCTAAATGTTGACCGAAGTCAAACTTGGCCTTTAAAGCCAACCTTAAGGAACCAAGTGTTCCTATACTATTCTAAACATTTCCAAAATCCCGAACCACCCGTCCTCAAAAGTCACAAATCACGATAAGCCGCTACGGGAAGTATTATTTGGGGAATCGTGGTCCGAATACGCAAAACGCCCGATCGGGTCGTTACAGTTTTAGATGTTATTTTTGTGATTTGATCACACAAGCAAGTCCGTATGATATTTTTAGACTTGCGTGCATGTATGGTTTGGAGCCCCGAGGGCTCGGGTGAGTTTTGGATAGGCCACAGAGTGATCTAGACTTAATAAACATAGCTGGTGTATTTGGTGTTTTGCACATGCCTCTGATCTCGCAAATATGAGATCAGGCTTCGCAAATGCGAAGGCTGCAGGTCTGGGAAATATGACAATATTGTCGCAAATGTGAAGAAGGCATGGGAAGGCCATCCTCGCAAATGCGAAGCTTTGGCCGAAATTGAGAAGGCCCCCAGAAGTCACAAATGCGTATGTGTCGCAAATGCGAAGGCATCATTAATTTCAAAGATTTCGTAATTGCAAGCCCCTAATCGCATTTGCGATAACTGCAGCCTGTTAAGTGGGATTTTAGACGGGATTTTCACCCATTTTTCAATTCTCTCAAACCCTAAACCTCCATAGGCGATTTTCCAAAGACTCAAACTTCTCCAAATCGTAGGTAAGTGATTCCTAACTAATTTCTTTCAATCCTTAACAACTTTTAACAAGATTTCAACTTAGAATCTAGAGTTTTTATGGTAAAAATTGGGATTTTTGGGTAGAACATAGGAATTTCAAAATTTGGGGATTTAGACCTCGAATTGAGGTCGGATTTCAAAATAAATTGTATATCCGGGCTCGGGGGAGAATGGGTACACAGGTTTTGGTCTGATCCTCGAGTTTAGACCAAGCAGGCCCGGGGTCGATTTTTGTCTTTTGATAAGAAAACATAGGAAAATCGTGATTTTTCATTAAAGTTAATTCATTTAGCAATAATTAATGATATTGAGCCAATTGTGTCACGACCCAAATTTCCCTCAGTGGGTATCGTGATAGCACCTAGTCTTAGGGACTAGGTAAGCCTAACAGTTACCGGATAACAACAATAATAAAAGGAAAAACAACAGTCTCGATATAAAAATCTTGACATAATTTACATTATTTTTTCCAGAACCCGGTAATACAAGTCATAAGCTCTACGAATCTCATACGACTACTAAATACAACTGTTTTGGAAATAAATACGACAATGTATGAATAATAATACAAGGAAGGTGATTCCGAAGCCTGCGAACGCAACAACAGGTTACCTTGAGTCTCCTCAGCAATCATGCACGCAGTTACTAACAATCTATACATGGATCTGTGCAACCAAATGCACAGAAGAGTAGCATGAGCACTCCACAGCGGTGCCCAGTAAGTATCAATACTAACCTTGATGGAGTAGTGACGAGGACTAGTCAAGACACCACTGGTATACAAAAATAACTAACATGAATATAGAAGTAACCGAACACTACATCTATATACGAATTCACAGGATAATTTACAACAATGACAATATAATGCAGAAGGAAAATTACAGAAAAATAACCACGAAACAACATAAAATACACATGAAGATAGATAGCAAAACAAGCCAAACCCGAAGAAAACACAAGGCAATAGAGAACCCCACAACTCATCTCTGCATCTATTTATTCACATCGAACCTTAGCCATTAAATTCCATAAACTGGTGGAAACCCTTAAACAACAGATCATATGAAAAGCTTTGCTAATAAAATCATTTTAATGTAGAAAGATTTCCTTTGAAAACATACTTTCTCCAAAATATATATAAGTATATGTACTAGAGAGGATTACGTAAAACATAGTTTTCTTTCAAATTACGAAGTTTTCAAAGATACTTTCCAAATAAAGACTTCCAAGTATCATTTTATGCAAGACTAGAGCTTTTCAAATATACTTTCGATGTAAAAGTCTTCAGATATAATCATTTCAAAAACCATTACTTTTCCATAATACTTTTCAATAAAATCTCGTAATCATGATCTCCTCAAGGTAAATCTATCGGAACTCAGTCCGTACTCAAAACTTGTCTTGTCAATAAATGTAGTAAGGGATTAGTGCGAATATCCAGATTTAAACAACGAAATATCAACTCTTAAACAAATGCGGAGGATATCAAAGAAGAACACGGAAAAGTATAATACAAAGACAAGTGCACGGCATGTCCCCTCGTGCTAAAGTAAATAATCACTCGGCACGGAATGTCCCCTCGTGCATAACCTCACAATCACTCGGCACGGAATGTCCCCTCGTGCATAAATAAATAAATAAACACTCCGCACGGAATGTCCCGTCGTGCATAAATGAATAAATAAACACTCGGCACGGAATGTCTCCTCGTGCATAACCTCACAATCGCTCGGCACGGAATGTCCCCTCGTGCATAAATAAATAAATAAACACTCGGCACAGAATGTCCCCTCATGCATAATCTTATAATCGCTCGGCACGGAATGTCCCCTCGTGCACAAATAAATAAATACACAACAAATCGACGAAACACATCAACAATAGGAACCATAAATCACAATATCCCAGCAAGGGAATCAACAATGAAAATAATATCATAACAGCACAACAATAATAGAAAACACACCATCACGGCAAGGGAGTCAACAATGAAAAACAATACCATCCCGGCAAGGGAAAAACACCTATAACCAATATCGCCTAAGCAATTAAGTTTACGGAATAAAACTCAGCTCAAACGAAGGCCCCGTAATAGGCAACATCAATAAAACATCAGCAACATAATTATTTATCAATTAGACCCAAGTAGCACATAAGAGAAAAAGTCATATAAATCACAATGTAAGACTCACGTGCATGCTTGACTCTAACGAACGACTGTTCTAACTATGAATAAACAACTATAAAGCTAGATAACACTAATATAGTCAATTGAGCAGTTTTAGAAAGCAAATATAGCATAGAGATAAGAGCAAGAAAATATTCAGTTAAGTCAATTAAGATCAAATAGCCAACGAAGGAATCCAAACACAAGTAATTCTAATTTAAGCATGAACGGATAAAGTAAACAACTAAGGATTCAAATATAACAATTACAACTCGTACACATGTAACATAAGAACCTACGAATCCTAAAAGGTCAATCTATTAGCAAATAATTCCGAGTACACACTCGTCACCTCACATACACGGGCTACAGTCAACAAAGAAGACTCAATCCTAAGGGGGAGTTCCCCCACACAAGGTTATGCGTAATCTGCAGTACATAAAGAAGTGCAGGTGTAGCATCAGTAAAACCGATCACATGTACTGAGTAAGTGCCGAGCCTAACCTCGGCAAAGTAGTGACGAGGCTAGACACGACAACAAGAATTTACCTGTACAGTTTTATAATATCTACCAAAGAAAATGGCAAGAAATAAGCAGTTAAGCATGGTGATACGGGGACAAGTAATGGGGTAACAAGTGAGAAGAAACTATGAATAACTGAACGAACAATAATGCAAAAGAATCAAGTCAACAGGACGTAATAACTCAAACAAGAATGTACACGACATCACCCTTCGTGCTTTTACTCTCAACCTTACAATGCAAAGCGTAAATGAAAGCAATATAAATAATAGCACGGCATCACCCTTCGTGATTTTAATCTCGTCCTCACAATGCAATATATAAATGAAAGCAATTTAAATAATGGCACGGAATCACCCTTCGTGCTTTTAGTCTCATCCTCACAATGCAAAGCGTAAATGAAAGCAATATAAATAATGGTACGACATCACCCTTCGTGATTTTACTCTTGTCCTCACAATGCAATGTATAAATGAAAGCAATTTAAATAATGGCACGGCATCACCCTTCGTGCTTTTACTCTCATCCTCATAATGCAAAGCGTAAATGAAAGCAATATAAATAATGGCACGCCATCACCCTTCGTACTTTTACTCTCTTCCTCACCATGCAATATATGAAATGAATGAGATGAGTACACGACATCACCCTTCGTGCTTTACACTCTTCCTCACCCAAATCAACAACAAATGACAAATTCGGTAAGGAACTTAACAACATGGAATACAATTCAAACCACCCAGCAAGGGGAAAAACATCAACCAATATAATAACAATGCCCGGCAAGGGACCCAGCTATAACCAATCTCTTACAAGTATATAACATAACGAATTGAGTCCTCGACTGAAATATCATATCACAAGTACTTAACGGATAATCTCAGCAATTCAACAATTTTCCAAAGGAAGCTACTTCAAAACACAATAAACATCGGAATAATAACAAGTAATTCACCAAATTAGACTCACGGGCATGCTTGACAAACAATGCATAGGTACTCGTCACCATACCTATACATTGAACATGATAATACAAGTAGCACATATGACTCAACACCTAATCCCTCACTAAAGTTAGGTCAAACACTTACCTCGGCACCAAAAATGCAAATCAAGCCTCTAGCACTGCTTTCCCTCTCGAATCCAACTCCGAAACGATAGTATCTAAGCATAATCGACTCAATAATATCAATAATGACTCAATAATCCAATCCCAAAGTCTAATTATACATTTCCCATCATTCTTCCAAAAATACCAAAATTCGACCCCGGGCCCGCTCGGTCCAAACTCGAGGTTCGGACCAAAATCCGATCACCCATTCCCCCACGAGCCCAAATATACAATTTGTTTTTAAATCCGACCCCAAAAATGAGGTTGAATTCCCAAAAATTCCATAAACCCTAACTCTACCCAAAACCCCTAATTTCTACCTTTAATTTCATGTTTTAAGACCTAGATTCTAGTAATAGATGGAGAAAAATGGAAGAAAATGGAGTTAGAATCACCTACCCAAGTAGTTATGGAGAAACAATGGCTTGGAAGTCGTCTATAGGGTTTGAGGAAGAAGAAAATGGTGAAAAATTATGAAATCCAGTATGCATATTCTGTTTTTGACAGTTAAAAATCACTGGGCAAAAATACACAGTGCGTTCGTGACCCCATGGCCGTGTTCGCACAGGTTTCGTGACCCCATAGACCAATCTTGCTAACCCTGTGCGAACGCAGTCATGGGGTCGCGAACGAACTGTGTATTTTTGCCTAGTGATTTTTAAGTGTCAAAAACAGAATATGCATACGGGATTTCATAATGTTTCACCATTCTCTTCTTCCTCAAACCCCATAGACGACTTCCAAGCCATTGTTCCTCCATAAGTACTTGGATAAGTGATTCTAACTCCGTTTTCTTCCATTTTTCTCCATTTATTACTAGAATCTAGGTCTAAAAACATGAAATTAAAGGTAGAAATTTGGGGTTTTGGGTAGAGTTAGGGTTTATGGAATTTTTGGGAATTCAACCTCATTTTTGGGATCGGATTTCAAAACAAATTGTATATTCGGGCTCGTGGGGGAATGGGTGATCGGGTTTTGGTCCGAACCTCGAGTTTAGACCGAGCGGGCCCGGGGTCGAATTTTGGTATTTTTAGAAGAATGATGGGAAATGTATAATTAGACTTTGGGATTGAATTATTGAGTCATTATTGATATTATTGAGTCGATTATGCTTAGATACTATTGTTTCAGAGTTGGATTCCAGAGGGAAAGCAGTGCTAGAGGCTTGATTTGCATTTTCGGAGCCGAGGTAAGTGTTTGGCCTAACTTTAGTGAGGGATGAGGTGTTGAGTCATATGTGCTACTTGTATTATCATGTTCAATGTATAGTTGTGGTGACGAGTACCTATGCATTGTTTGTCAAGCATGCACGTGAGTCTAATTTGGTGAATTACCTGTTATTATTCCTATGTTTATTGTGTTTTGAAGTAGCTTCTTTTGAAAAATTGTTGAACTGCTGAGATTATCCGTTAAGTACCTGTGATATGATATTTCAGTCGAGGACTCAATTCGTTATGTTATATACTTGTAAGATATTGATTATAGTTGGGTCCCTTGCCGGGCATTGTTATTATATTGGTTGATGTTTTTCCCCTTGCTGGGTGGTTTGAACTGTATTCTATGTTGATAAGTTCCTTACCGAATTTGTCATTTGTTGTTGATTTGGGTGAGGAAGAGTGTAAAGCACGAAGGGTGATGCCGTGTATTCATCTCATTCATTTCATATATTGCATGGTGAGGAAGAGAGTAAAAGCACGAAGGGTGATGCCGTGCCATTATTGAAATTGCTTTCATTTATACATTGCATTGTGAGGAGGATAGTAAAAGCACGAAAGGTGATGCCGTGCCATTATTTGTATTGCTTTCATTTATGCTTTGCATTGTGAGGATGGGAGTAAAAGCACGGAGGGTGATGCCGTGTACATTCTTGTTTGAGTTATTACGTCTTGTTGACTTGATTCTTTTGCATTATTGTTCGTTCAGTTATTCATAGTCTCTTCTCACTTGTTACCCCATTACTTGTCCCCATATCACCATGCTTAACTGCTTATTTCTTTGGTAGATATTATAGAACTGTACAGTTAAATGGTTGTTGTCGTGTCTATCCTCGTCACTACTTTGCCGAGGTTAGGTTTGACACTTACTCAGTATATGGGGTTGGTTGAACAGATGCTACACCTGCACTTCTTTATGTTGTGCAGATTACGCAGTCGGACCCGGTGGACAACGTTAGAGGGAGTATCCTTCTGTCCATTCCAAACGACACCGAGGTAGTTTTCGCAGGCATTCGTGGATCTCGGCGTCACTGTCTATCTTTCATTCTGTCATCTATGTATTTCCAGACAGATATTTTATTTTATTTCAAACTGTTGTCTTTAGCTAGATCTTATACTGGTTTGTGATATTGTGACTCTGCTTCTGGGTTTTGTACTTAAAGGGGTTTCTTCGTTATTTGCTATTGTTATTTTAGATTTTGTTAAGCTTCCACATTTTTATCACAATTATCTAGTCAGGGTTTAATTACTTTCACTTGTTAATAAATCGATTCGGTTAACACGTTGGCTTGTCTAGCGGGTGCAACGTTAGGTGCCATCATGTCCTGAAGGTGGGATTTCGGGTCGTGACAAGTTGGTATCAGAGCCCTAGGTTGCTTAGGTCTCATAACTCACAGACAAACTTGGTAGAGTCTGAGTACTTATCCCCCAAAGGCTTCAAAGCTAGGAATTTCTTCCCATTTCTTCTTCTCTGTCGTGCCATTTGAATTCTGAATACTAATTGAATCTCTATTCTACTCTCTCACAGATGGAGAGAATGCGTGCTTCCTCATCGACTGATCAGCAGCCCGATCCTTCTATTGCAGCTCCTACGAGGGGCCGAGGCCGAGGCCGTGCTAGAGGCTGAGGTAGAGCTAGAGCAGCAGCTCCAGTAGAGGACCCACAGGTAGACTTTGCTGGTGAGGTTCCTACTCAGACAGTCCCAGTTGGACCAGCTCAGGTCCTAGAGGGGTTCATTGCCACCACAGTGCTTCAAGACGCTCTAGTCCGCTTGGTAGGACTTATGGAGAGTGTGGCTCAGGACGGTCTTCTTCCTACTGTACCAGCTGGTTCTTAGGCTTGGGGAGGGACCTAGACTCTTGCTACTCACACACCCGAGCAGGTTTCCACTCAGTTTCAGACTCTGGCACCTCAGACGACGGAGTAGCTTAGCCGGGTATTGCAGCACCGGCAGTTGAGGGAGCAGCTATGTCAGCAGACGCTCTATGGAGGTTGGATCAGTTCACCAAGTTATTCACTACTACAATAACTGGTGCACCATCAGAGGACCCCGAGGATTATTTGGACAGCTGTCATGAGGTTCTTCGAAACATGGGCATAGTAGAGTCCAATAGAGTTTATTTCGGAGGCAGTTTGAGCGCCTCCAACAGGGATCTATGTCGTCACTCAGTACGAGACCAGATTCATCACTCTAGCCAGGCATGCACTTATGATACTTCCCACTGATCGTGAGAGAGTGCGGAGATTTATTGAGGGTTTAGCTAATCCCCATCAGACTTCAGGATGGCCAGGGAGTCAGGTACTGATATTTCATTCCAGGATGCGGCCAATGTGGCCAGGATGATTAAGATGATTTTGTCACAGGGTGGTGGTCAGGGGGCTGACAAAAGGCCCCATCACTTCAGTCGATTCAATGGATCCTCATCTGGAGGCAGGGATTCTTTCGGAATAGGTCATCCTCCCAGACCCTATCAGTCGGCACTTCAGGTATCTCACAGTGCACCTCCAGCTCATATTAGCGCACCATCAGCACCTACCAGTGCACCGCCACTTCAAAGTTTTTAGGGTGGTTATTCGGGCCGACAGGGTCAGTTCCTTAGTCAGCAGCCACAGCAGCAGAGGCCTTGTTATTATTGTGGTGTTTCGGGGCACATTACGAGGTATTTCCCCAGAGCTTATGGTAGTTCTCAGTATCAAGGTTCTCGTGCCATGGTCCCCGCAGCAGGTGCACCCCCACCCCTTCAGCCAGCTAGGGAAGGTGGTCGTGGTGCTAGAGGTGGAGGTCAGACTCATATAGGTGGAGGGCAGACCATGAGAGGTAGAGGTCAGCCCGTAGCAGGTAGACCCAGAGATGTGCAGGTTGGAAGAGCTCAGCCCCGGTGCTATGCTTTTCCTGCCCGACCTGATGCTAAGGCTTCTGATGCAGTTATTAAAGGTATGGTTTCAGTTTGCAGCCGAGAGGCTTCAGTGTTATTTGATCCGGGTTCTACATTCTCCTATGTGTCTTCATATTTTGCCCTTTATTTGAGTATGCCCCGTGATTCCTTGAGTACTGTTGTGCATGTGTCAACACCGGTGGGTGATTTTATAGTGGTAGATCGAGTCTACCGTGCTTGCTTAGTTGTTATTGGTGGGTTGGAGACTCAGGTTGATCTTTTGCTTCTTGATATGGTTGACTTTGATGTTATATTGGGGATGGATTGGCTATCTCTCTACCATGCTATTCTGGATTGTCATGCCAAAACAGTGACCTTAGACTTGCCAGGAGTACCTCGTTCGGAGTGGAGAGGGACTCCTAGTCATTCTTCCGGTAGAGTTATTTCTTATATGAAGGCTCGGCGCATGGTCGAGAAGTGTTGTCTGGCCTATTTGTCCTATGTTCGTGATTCTAGTGCCGAGGTTCCTTCTATGGAGTCAGTGCCCGTGGTTCGTGAGTTTCCAGAGGTATTCCCTGCTGACCTGCCGGGTATGCCACCCGAGAGGGATATTGACTTTTGTATAGAGGTAGCTCCAGGCACTCAGCCTATTTCTACTCCACCATATCGTATGGCCCCGCCAGAGTTGAAGGAATTAAAGGAGTAGTTGCAGGATTTGCTGGATAAAGGCTTCATCAGGCCTAGTGTTTCTCCTTGGGGTGCTCCGGCATTGTTCATTAAGAAGAAAGATGGCTCAATGAGGATGTGTATTGACTACCGACAGTTGAATAAGGTTACTATTAAGAACATGTATCCTTTGCCGAGGATTGTTGACTTATTTGATCAATTTCAGGCTGCTACTGTGTTTTCCAAGATAGACTTGAGGTCTGGTTACCATGAGCTGAGGATTAGGGCGTCAGATATCCCTAAGACGGCCTTTCGCACTCGTTATGGGCATTATGAGTTCTTGGTGATATCATTTGGGTTGACAAATGCCCCCGCTGCATTCATGGAGTTGATGAACCGAATGTTCATGCCTTATTTGGAGTCGTTCGTTATTGTTTTCATTGATGATATATTGATATACTCTCGTAGCTGAGAGGAGCATGAGCAACAACTTAGAGTCGTCCTCCAGACTCTGACAAACAGTCAGTTGTATGCCAAATTCTCCAAGTGTGAGTTTTGGTTGAGTTCAGTTGCATTTCTAGGCCATGTGGTTTCATCAGAGGGTATTCAGGTGGATCCCAAGAAGATTTCAACAGTCAGAGATTAGCCCAGGCCCACATCAGCTACAGAGATTCAGAGCTTCTTGGGCTTAGCAGGGTATTATCGCCGATTTGTGGAGGGCTTTTCATCTATCGCAGCCCTGATGACCAGGTTGACCCAGAAAAGTGCTCAGTTCAGGTGGTCGGATGAGTGTAAGGCAAGCTTTCAGAAGCTCAAGACAGCCTTGACTACGACACCAGTGTTAGTTTTGCCCATAGGTTCAAGACCGTATACCGTGTATTGTGATTCTTCACGGGTTGGGCTTGGTGCAGTGTTGATGCAAGATGGCAAAGTTATAGCCTACGTTTCTCTTCAGTTGAAGATTCATGAGAAGAACTATCCAGTTCATGATTTGGAGCTTGCAGCTATTGTTCATGCATTGAAGATTTGGAGGCACTATCTGTATGGGGTGCCCTGTGAGGTGTTCACGGACCATAAGAGCTTGCAGTATCTGTTCACACAGAAGGAGTTGAACATGAGGCAGAGGAGATGGTTAGAATTGTTGAAGGATTATGATATTACCATTCTTTATCATCCGGGGAAGGCCAATGTGGTGGCCGATGCTTTGAGCCGGAAGTCAGTCAGTATGGGCAGTCTAGTTTATTTATATGTCAGAGAGCGACCTCTTGCTTTGGATGTTCAGGCTTTAGCCAACCGATTTGTGAGATTGGAGGTTTCTGAGACTGGAAGTGTTTTGGCCCATACCGTGGCCCGTTCTTCATTATATGATGGTATTTGGGCCAGGCAGTATGATGATCGTCATTTATGTGTTCTTAGAGATACAGTCCGACACGGAGGTGAAAAACAGGTCACGGTTGATGATGAGGGAGTTTTGAGGATGCAGGGCTGTATTTGTGTGCCTGACATTGATGACATTCGTGAGTTGATTCTTCAAGAGGCCCATAGTTCCCGATATTCCATTCATCCGGGTGCCGCGAAGACGTTCCTGGACTTGCGACAACACAATTGGTGGCGGAGGATGAAGAAGGATATTGTATCTTATGTTGCTCGATGCTTGAATTGTCAGCATATTAAGTACGAGCACCAGAAACCCGGTGGTTTGATGCAGCAGATTCAGCTTCCCGAGTGGAAGTGGGAGCGTATTATCATGGACTTCGTAGTTTGGCTCCCACGGACTCAGAGGATGTTCGGTGCAGTGTGGGTTGTTGTGGATAGGCTAACCAAGTTAGCACATTTCATTCCGGTATCAGTTTCGTATTCAGCGGCGAAGTTGGCAAAGATCTATATGAGAGAGATTGTTAGATTGCATGGCGTGCCCATATCCATTATATCAAACCGAGGTACTTAGTTTACCTCCCATTTCTGGAGGGTATTTTAGCGAGAGTTGGGCACACATATTGATTTGAGCACAACATTTCATCCTTAAACGGACAGACAGTCCGAGCGTACTATTCAGATTTAGGAGGATATGTTGCGGGCTTGTGTCATTGATTTCGGTGGTTCATGGGACCAGTTCTTGCCTTTGGTTGAGTTTGCCTACAACAACAGCTATCAGTCGAGCATTCAGATTGATCCTTATGAGGCGTTGTATGGTAGACGATGTCAGTCCCCAGTCGGATCGTTTGAGCTGGGAGAGGCTAGATTATTGGGTTCTGAGTTAGTCCAGGATGCTTTGGACAAGGTGAAGATCATTCAGGATAGACTTCGTACAACTCAGTCCAGGTAGAAGAGTTATGCGGATCGTAGAGTTCGAGATTTGGCCTTAATGGTAGGAGACCGAGTTTTTCTTCGGGTGTCGCCCATGAAGGGCGTGATGAGGTTCAGAAAGAAGGGCAAGTTGAGCCCTAGATACATTGGTCCATTTGAGATTTTGGATAAGGTAGGAGAGGTGGCCTACAGACTTGCCTTGCCACCGAGTTTATCAACGGTGCACCCGGTGTTTTATGTATCTATGCTTCGGAGGTATGTTGCGGATCAATCTCATGTACCTGACTTCAACGGTGTCCAGTTGGACAAGGATTTGTCTTATGAGGAGGAGCCGCTAGACATATTAGCTTGGCAGGTTCGTCAGTTGAGATCGAAGAGTTATCCTTCGGTTCGTGTCTAGTGGAGAGGTCAGCCTGCTGAGGCCGCTACTTGGGTGTCCGAGCCCAATATGCGTTGCCGATATCCCCACCTTTTCCCCGATTCAGGTACCCTTCTATGTCCGTACGAGGACGAACGTTTGTTTTAGAGGTGGAGATTGTGATGACCCAAAAGGTCATCCTATGTAAATTTACCTAAAACTGTGTACCGAGGCCCCGAGAGCCTCTGTTAATCTCACCTCGATGTGCGTGCGCAGCCCGGAAGCCTTTATGTGGAAATTTGATAAAAAGTTGAATTTATGACAATTAATTGAATAAAGTTGACTTTGGTCAACATTTTTGGTAAACAGACCCGGACCCATGATTTGACAGTCCCGGAGGGTCCGTAGGAAAATATGGGACTTGGGTGTATGCCCGGAATAGAATTCCGAGGTCCCAAGTCCGAGAAATGAATTTTTAAAGAAAATTATTTTTTGAAAATAATAAAGACTTTTGGAAATGAATTTTGATGTGAAACCCGTGTTACCGGGCTCGTATTATGGTTCCGGAGTCCAGAACAGGTTCAATATATATTATATGTGTTATCTGTAAAATTTGGTAAGAAACGGACTTGGTTTCACGTGTTTCGGATAAAAAATGGAAAATTGGATAGTTTATGAAGTTTGAGAAAATTCTATGGATTTTGGAGTTTAATTCATTGTTTTTTATGTTATTTTTGTGGTTTAATTACTTGAATAAGTCCGTAGGATGATTTTGAAGTCGTGTGTGTATTTGGTTTTGAGCCCCGAGGGCTCGGGTGAGTTTCCGGTAAGTGTCGGGGTGCTAAAAGGTTGAAAACTCTGGTGAAATTGCTGGTTTTCTGATGTCCAGGTAAATCACCCTATACGAATGCACCCAAGGGGGTGCGAACACACAGGGTAAAAGTGGGGTCTGGGGTCACCGTCCAAATTGCACTATACGAACGCACCACATTGGGTGCGAACGCAGAGGGTATGTTAGGCAAAGTTATGCGAACGCGCCACATTGGGTGCGAACGCGGAGGGGTAGTGGGGATAGGCAGTGCGAACGCGGGGGTAGGGGTGCGAACACATAGGCTATTAGGGGGACCTAGGGGCTGGGTAGTGCCAGGCCTGTGTGAACGCGGCCATGGGGTCGCGAACGCACTATGTATTTTTTCCCAGTGATTTTTAAGTGTCAAAAACAGAATATGCATACGGGATTTCATAATTTTTCACCATTTTCTTTTTCCTCAAACCCCATAGACGACTTCCAAGCCATTATTCCTCCATAACTACTTGGGTAAGTGCTTCTAACTCCGTTTTCTTCCATTTTTCTCCATCTATTACTAGAATCTAGGTCTAAAAACATGAAATTAAAGGTAGCAATTACAGGTTTTGGGTAGAGTTAGGGTTTATGGAATTTTTGGGAATTCAACCTCATTTTTGGGGTCAGATTTCAAAACAAATTGTATATTCGGGCTCGTGGGGGAATGGGTGATCAGGTTTTGGTCCGAACCTCGAGTTTGGACCGAGCGGGCCTGGGGTCAAATTTTGGTATTTTTGAAAGAATGATGGGAAATGTATAATTAGACTTTGGGATTGAATTATTGAGTAATTATTGATATTATTGAGTCGATTATGCTTAGATAATATTGTTTCGGAGTTGGATTCGAGAGGGAAAGCAGTCCTAGAGGCTTGATTTGCATTTTCGGAGCCGAGGTAAGTGTTTGACCTAACTTTAATGAGGGATTAGGTGTTGAGTCATATGTTCTACTTGTATTATCATGTTCAATGTATAGGTGTGGTGACGAGTACCTATGCATTGTTTGTCAAGCATGCCCGTGAGTCTAATTTGGTGAATTACTTGTTATTATTCCGATGTTTATTGTGTTTTGAAGTAGCTTCCTTTGGAAAATTGTTGAATTGCTGAGATTATCCGTTAAGTACTTGTGATATGATATTTCAGTCGAAGACTCAATTCTTTATGTTATATACTTGTAAGAGATTGGTTATAGCTGGGTCCCTTGCCAGGCATTGTTATTATATTGGTTGATGTTTTTCCCCTTACTGGGTGGTTTGAATTGTATTCCATGTTGTTAAGTTCCTTACCGAATTTGTCGTTTGTTGTTGATTTGGGTGAGGAAGAGTGTAAAGCACGAAGGGTGATGCCATGTATTCATCTTATTCATTTTATATATTGCATGGTGAGGAAGAGAGTAAAATCACGAAGGGTGATGCCGTTCCATTATTTATATTGCTTTCACTTACGCTTTGCATTGTCAGGATGAGACTAAAAGCACGAAGGGTGATGCCGTTCCATTATTTATATTGCTTTCATTTATGCTTTGCATTGTGATGATTAGAGTAAAAGAACGAAGGGTGATGTCGTACCATTATTTAAATTGCTTTCATTTATAAATTGCATTGTGAGAACGAGAGTAAAAGAACGAAGGGTGATGCCGTGCCATTATTTATATTGCTTTCATTTACGCTTTGCATTGTGAGGATGAGAGTAAAAGCACGAAGGGTGATGTCGTGCCATTATTTAAATTGCTTTCATGTATACATTTCATTGTGAGGACGAGATTAAAAGCACGAAGGGTGATGCCGTGCCATTATTTATATTGCTTTCATTTACGCTTTGCATTGTGAGGATGAGAGTAAAAGCACGAAGGGTGATGCCGTGTACATTATTGTTTGAGTTATTACGTCCCGCTGACTTGATTCTTTTGCATTATTGTTCGTTCAGTTATTCATAGGCTCTTCTCACTTGTTACCCCATTACTTGTCCCTGTATCACATCCTTAACTGCTTATTTCTTGCCATTTTCTTTGGTAGATATTATAGAACTGTACAGGTAAATTGTTGTTGTCGTGTCTAGCCTCGTCACTACTTTGCCGAGGTTAGGCTCGGCACTTACTCAGTACATGGGGTCAGTTTTACTGATGCTACACATGCACTTCTTTATGTTGTGCAGATTACGCAGCCGGACCTGATGGACATCGTTAGAGGGAGTATCCTTCTGTCCATTCCAGATGACACCGAGGTAGTTTCCGCAGGCGTTCGTGGATCTCGGCGTCACTGTCTATCTTTCATTCTGTCATCTATGCATTTTCCAGACAAATATTTCATTTTATTTCAAACTGTTGTCTTTAGCTAGATCTTAGACTGGTTCGTGATATTGTGACTCTGCTTCTGGGTTTATTACTTAAAGGGGTTTCTTCGTTATTGGCTATTGTTATTTTAGATTTTGTTAAGCTTCCGCATTTTTATCACAATTATCTAGTAAGGGTTTAATTACTTTCTCTTGTTAATAAATCGATTCGGTTAACACGTTGGCTTGTCTAGCGGGTGCAACATTAGGCGCCATCACGACCTGAAGGTGGGATTTCGGGTCGTGACAAATTGTGATTAGATTCGAGCGGGTTAGAGGCAAATTCTAAAGGAAAAGCTGTGATTGAGCAGTGAGTGGCCTGCAGAATTGAGGTAAGTGTTTGGTTTAACCTTGACTTGAGGGAATAGGAACCCCTAACTTAAATCTTTGTGAAATTACATGTTTGTGGTGTATAGGTGAGATGACGAGTATCTATGCACCACCAAATTATCACTTTAGCATGTTCCCTTCCTCGTTTCCAATTTATTTGATTCCTGGCTTAATTGTTTCATGATCATTGATGCCTCCATGTCTACCTGTTTTGTCTACTCGTTTGTTAGATATTAGTTCACTTGTTTGGAAGTATTAATTGTCTCTTGGTTTCATTGTGGTACAATAGTGGTTGAACTGGTTGACCGTATTTTATGATACAATCTGGTTGGTTACACTGTGTGTTGATAATTGGTGAAGCTTTTGAATAGTACAGTTTCTGTTTACAATTGTTGAGACGTAAATACGGTGAAGGACTTTGATCTATTTTGTGAAACTTTTATTATAAATGTTGAGATGTAATTTGTCTGGTGGGAGCGGGTTGCACGCCGCAACAAGGAGTAATAAGGGTGGACAGGAGGGATCGGGTTGCACGCCACAATAGGAGAAATAAGGGTGATATATATAGGGAGAAGCAATAAGAGTGGACAGGTGGGATCGGGTGTGATGACCCAAAAGGTCATCCTGTGTATATTTGGCTAAATCTGTGTTGCGAGGCCCTGAAAACCTCCGTTAATCTCACCTCAATATACGTGCGCAACCTGGGCGTGTTGCCGGGAAGATTTTATGTGAAAACTTGATGAAAATAGAATTTTATAATAATTAATTGAATACGGCTGACTTTGGCCAACATTTTTGGTAAACGGACTCGTACCCGTGAATTGACGGTCTCGAAGGGTCCGTAGGAAAATATGGGACTTGGGCGTATGCCCGGAATCGAATTCCGAGGTCCCAAGTCCGATAAATGAATGTTTAAAGAAAATTGTTTTCTGAAAATAATAAAGACTTTTGAAAATGAACTTTGACGTGAAATCTGTGTTACCGGGCACGTATTATGGTTCTGGAGCTCGGAACAGGTTCAATATGCGTTATTTGAGTTTTCTGTGAAATTTGGTAAGGAACAGGCTTGATTTGACATGTTTCGGATCAGAAATGGGAAATTGAGAGTTAATGAAGTTTTGAGGATTTTCATAGAATTTAAAATTTGGTTTGGAACCTGATTTTATGTTATCGAGGTCCGAATGTGATTCCGAAACAGGGAATAGTTTCGTATGGTCGTTTATAACTTGCCTGCAAAATTTGATGTCATTCTGAGTCGTAGAGGTCGGTCCAGCGCATGTTCTCCCCGTATCTGTTTTTACTTGCTTATCTCCGCCGATATCTTTCCTTTTATTATATAGAATTTTCCAGGTACATATATTGTTGTCGGTCCTAGCCTCGTCACTACTTCGCCGAGGTTAGGCTCGGCACTTACTCAGTACATGGGGTCGGTTGTACTGATGCTACACCTGTACTTCTTTATGTTGTACAGACTACGCAGCCGGTCCCGGTGGTCACTGACGGTCGGAGCATTTCATCAGTTCATACAGGAGAGATCGAGGTAGACAGCGGACGTTCGTGGGCCTTGGCGTCACCTTCTACTCTTCACTTTCGGCTTTGTCTTATCTTATAGTTTCAAAGATAGTCATATGTACTTATTTCAGACCTTTGTATTTAGTAATCTCTTAGACAATTCGTGAGTATGTGACACCAGTTCTGGGTTATATTTATGGGTCTTACTTCGAAGCTTGCCATATTATTTTTTGTAATTTGTTAACTTTCATATTGTTAATCATAACTGCCTTTGTCATACTGTTCATTTTAGTTGTTATGAGTTTTATTTAGTTCAAATGTTGGCTTGTCTAGCAGGTTCAACGTTAGACGCAGTCATAGCCCCAAGGTGGGATTTCGGGTTGTGACAAGTTGGTATCAGAGCCCTAGGTTGCTTAGGTCTCACAGCTCACGGACAAACTTGGTAGAGTCTGAGGGATCGGTACAAAGACGTCTGTAGTTATCCCCCAGAGGCTGCAAAGTTAGGAATAACTTCATATCTTTCATTCTCTGTCGTGCAATTTAAATTCTAAATACTAATTGAGTCTCTATCCTACTCTCTCGCAGATGGCGAGGACGCGTGCTTCCTCATCGACCGATCGACAGCCTGATCCTCCTATTGCAGCTCCTACGAGGGGCCGAGGCCGCGCTAGAGGCCGAGGCAGAGCTAGAGCAGCAGCTCTAGTTGAGGACCCACAGGTAGACTTTGCCGGTGAGGTTCCTACTCAGACAGTCCCAGTCGGAATACCTCAGGTTCCAGAGGGGTTCATTGCTACCCCGGTGCTTCATGACGCTCTAGTCCGCTTGGTGGGACTTATGGAGAGCGTGGCTCAGGCCGGTTTTCTTCCTACTGCACCAGCTGGCTCTCAGGCTGGGGGAGGGACCCAGACACCTGTTATATACACCCCAGAGCAGTTTGCCACTCAATTTCAGGCTCCAGCACCCCAGACACCTGGAGTAGCTCAGCCGGGTATTGTGGCACCGGCAATAGAAGGTGCAGCTATGTCAGCAGTTGCTCTATGGAGACTGGATCGGTTCACCAAGTTATTCATTACTACATTTGCTGGTGCACCATCATAGGATCCCCAGGATTATTTAGACAGCTGTTTTGAGGTTCATCGGAACATGGGCGTTGTGGAGTCCAATGGAGTTGACTTTGCTACTTTTCGGTTCTCTGGCGCAACCAAGACTTGGTGGACAGACTATTGCCTGACTAGACCAGCTGGGTCTGCACCATTGACTTGGGCTCAGTTCTCCGAGCTATTCTTGGGGAAGTTTCTTCCCATTACTCAGCGGGAGGATCTTCGGATGTAGTATGAACGCCTCTAGCAGGGATCTGTGTCTGTCACTCATTACGAGACCAGGTTCATCACTCTTGCCAGACATGCACTGATGATACTTCCCACTGATCGGGAGAGGGTTCAAAGATTTATTGAGGGTTTGGCCCAGCCTATAAGACTTCAGATGGCCAGGGAGACGAGTACTGATATCTCCTTTTAGGATGCAGCCGATGTGGCCACACGCATTGAGATTGTATTATCCCAGGGTGGTGGTTAGGGGTCTGACAAGAGAACTCGACATTTCGGCCGTTTCAGTGGTGCCTCATCTGGAGGGAGAGATTCATTTGGTAGAGGTCATCCCCCTAGGCCTTATCAGTCAGCACTCAAGGCATCTCGCAGTGCATAATCAGCTCCCATCGGTGCACCGCCGATTCAGAGTCTTCAGGGTAGTCATTCTGGTCGTCAAGGACAGTTCCAGGGTTAGTATTCTCAACAGCTGAGGTCTTGCTACACTTGCGGTGGTATGGGGCATATTTTTAGGTTTTGCCCCCGAGGTATTGCTGGTTCTCAGTATCAGGGTTCCCGTACCATGGTTCCCGTATCAGGTGCACCCTAGCCCCCCAGCCAGCTAGGGGTGGTCGTGGTGCCAGAGGTGGAGGTCAGACTCATAGAGGTGGAGGGCAGGTCATGATAGGTAGAGGCCAGCCCGTAGCAGCTAGACCCAGAGATGTTCAGGTTGGAGGGGCTCCACCCCGTTGCTATGCTATTGCGGCCAGGCCCGAGGCTGAGGCCTCTGACGCAGTTATCATAAGTACAGTATCGGTTTGTAGCCGAGATGCTTCAGTGTTATTCGATCCGGGTTCTACTTTCTCTTACGTGTCTTCCTATTTTTCCCCTTATTTGAGTGCGTCCCGTGATTCCCTGAGTGCTCCTGTATATGTGTCTACCCCGGTGGGTGATTCTATTGTGGTAGATCGAGTCTACCGTGCTTGCTTAGTAGTTATTGGTTTTATGCGGACTCATGTTGATCTTTTTATTTTGGATATGGTGGACTTTGACGTCATATTGGGGATGGATTGGCTATCTCCCTATCATGCTATTCTGTACTGTCATGCGATGATAGTGACCTTGGCCTTGCCAAGTGTTCCTCGTTTGGTGTGGAGAGGAACTCTTAGCCATTCTTTCGGTAGAGTTATTTCTTATATGAAGGCTCGACGTATGGTTGAGAAGGGTTGTTTGGCCTATTTGGCCTATGTTCGTGATTCTAGCGCTGAGGTTCCTTCTATGGAGTCTATGCCTGTGGTTCGTAAGTTCCCAAAGGTTTTCCCTGCTGACCTGCCGGGTATGCCACCTGACAGTGATATAGACTTTTGTATCGAGGTGGCTCAGGGTACTCAGCCCATTTCTATTCCGCCATATCGTATGGCCCCGCCAGAGTTGAAGGAATTGAAGGATCAGTTGCAGGACTTGTTGGATAAAGGCTTCATTAGGCATGTTTCTCCTTGGGGTGCCCCAATGTTGTTCGTTAAGAATAAAGATGGCTCAATGAGGATGTGTATCGACTACCGGCAGCTGAATAAGGTTACCATCAAGAACAAGTATCCTCTGTCAAGGATTGAATCTATTTGACCAGCTTCAGGGTGCTATAGTGTTTTCCAAGATAGACTTGAGATCTGGTTACCATCAGCTGAGGATTAGGACGTCTGATGTACCTAAGACGGCCTTTCGCACTCGTTATTGGCATTATGAGTTCTTGGTGATGTCATTTGGGTTGACAAATGCCCCTGCTGCTTTTATGGAGTTGATGAACCGGGTGTTCAGGCCTTATTTTGACTCGTTCGTTATTGTTTTCATTGATGATATATTGATATACTCTCGCAGCCGAGAGGAGCATGAGCAGCACCTTGGAGTCATCCTCCAGACTCTGAGGGATAGTCAGTTGTATGCCAAAGTTTCTAAGTGTGAGTTATGGTTGAGTTCGGTGGCATCTCTGGGCCATGTTGTGTCGGCAGAGGGTATTTAGGTGGATCCCAAGAAGATTTCGGCAGTCAGAGATTTGCCTAGGCCCACGTTAGCTACAGAGATTTGGAGTTTCTTGGGCTTAGCAGGTTATTATCGCCGATTTGTGGAGGGCTTTTCATCTATCGCAGCCCCGATGACCAGGTTGACCTAGAAGTGTGCCCAGTTCAGGTGGTCGGATGAGTGTGAGGCTAGCTTTCAGAAGCTCAAGACAGACTTGACCACGACACCAGTATTAGTTATGCCCACAGTTTCAGGGTCGTACACCGTGTATTGTGATGCTTCACGACTTCGGCTTGGTGCAGTGTTGATGCAGGACGACAAAGTCATAGCCTATGCTTCTCGTCAATTGAAGGTTCATGATAAGAACTATCAAGTTCATGATCTGGAGCTTGCACCTATTGTTCATGCCTTGAAGATTTAGAGGCATTACTTGTATGGTGTGCCTTGTGAGGTGTTTACGGATCATAAGAGTATACAGTATCTATTCAGGAAAAAGAAGTTAAACATGAGGCAGAGAAGGTGGTTAGAGTTACTGAAGGATTATGATATTACTATTCTCTAGTATCCGAGGAAGGCCAATGTGGTGGCCGATGCTTTGAGCCGGAAGTCAGATATCATGGGTAGTCTTGCCTATTTATTAGTTGGAGAGCGACCTCAGGCGTTAGCCAACCGATTTGTGAGGTTGGAGGTTTCTGAGGGTGGCAGTGATTTGGCCCATACCGTCGCTCGTTCTTCATTGTATGATTGTATTCGTGCCAGGTAGTGTGATGATCGTTGTTTATGTGTTCTTAGAGACACGGTATTGCACGGGCGTGCCAAGCAGGTCACAGTTGATGCCGAGGGAGTTTTGAGGATGCATGGTAGTATTTGTGTACCCGATGTGGATGGCATTCGTGAGTTGATACTACAGGAGGCCCATAGTTCCCGGTATTCCGTTCATCCGGGCGCCGCAAAGATGTACCAGGACTTGCGACAGCATTATTGGTGGCGTAAGATGAAGAAGGATATTGTAGCTTATGTAGCTCGGTGCTTGAATTGTCAGCAGGTTAAGTATGAGCACCAGAGGCCCGGTGGTTTGATGCAGCAGATTCAGCTTCCCGAGTGGAAGTGGGAGCGTATCACGATGGATTTTGTAGTTGGGCTTCCACGGACTCAGAGGATGGTTGATACGGTGTGGGTTGTTGTGGATAGGCTGACCAAGTCAGAGCACTTCATTCCTGTGTCAGTTTCTTATTCAGCAGAGAAATTGGCAAAGATCTATATGAGAGAGATTGTAAGATTGCATTGTGTGCCCCTATCCATTATATCAGACCGAGGTACTCAGTTTACCTCCCATTTCGGGAGAGTATTTCAGCGAGAGTTGGGCACACAGATTGAGTTGAGCACAACATTTCATCCTCAGACGGATGGACAGTCCGAGCGTACTATTCAGATTTTGGAGGATATGTTGCGAGCGTGTGTCATCGACTTTGGTGGATCATGGGATAAGTTCTTTCCCTTAGCAGAGTTTGCCTACAACAACAACTATCAGTCGAGCATCCAGATGGCTCCTTATGAGGCGTTGTATGGTAGGCGATGTCGGTCTCCTGTCGGATGGTTTGAGCTGGGAGAGGCTAGGTTATTGGGTTCTGAGTTAGTCCAGGACGCCTTGGACAAGGTGAAGATTATTCAAGATAGATTGCGTACAGCTCAGTCCAGGCAAAAGAGTTATGCAGATCGCAGAGTTCGAGATTTGGCTTTCATGATAGGAGATCATGTGTTCCTTAGAGTGTCGCCTATGAAGGGCGTGATGAGGTTCGGGAAGAAGGGCAAGTTGAGCCCTAGGTACATTGGCCCGATTGAGATTTTGCACAAGGTAGGAGAGGTGGCCTACAGACTTGCCTTGCCATCGCATTTGTCAGCCGTACATCCAGTGTTTCATGTATCTATGCTCCGGAGGTATATTGCAGATCCATCTCATGTTCTTGACTTCAGCGGCGTCCAAATGGACAAGGGTCTGACTTATGAGGAGGAGCCGGTAGCCATTTTAGCCAAGCATGTTCGTCAGCTGAGATCGAAGAGTTATCCTTCGGTCCGTGTTCAGTGGAGAGGTTAGCCTGCCAAGGCACCTACTTGGGAGTCCGAGTACGATATGAGGATTCGTTATCCCCATCTTTTCTCAGACTCAGTTACTTTTCTATGTCCATTCGAGGATGAACGTTTGTTCTAGAGGTGGAGATTGTGATGACCCAAAAGGTCATCCTATGTATATTTGGCTAAATCTATGTTTCGAGGCCCCGGAAGCCTCCGTTAATCTCACCTCAATATGCGTGCACAACCTGGGCGTGTTGCCGGGAAGCTTTTTTGTGAAAACTTGATGAAAATGGAATTTTATAATAATTAATTGTATACGACTGACTTTGGCCAACATTTTTGGTAAACAGACCCGGACCCAGACCCGGACCCGTGAATTGATGGTCCCGGAGGTTCCGTAGGAAAATATGGGACTTGGGCATATGCCCGGAATCGAATTCCGAGGTCCCAAGTCCGAGAAATGAATTTTTAAAGAAAATTATTTTCTGAAAATAATAAAGACTTTTCAAAATGAACTTTGACGTGAAATCTGTGTTACCGGGCCCGTATTATGGTACCTGAGCCCAAAATAGGTTCAATATGCGTTATTTGAGTTATCTGTGAAATTTGGTAAGGAACGGGCTTGATTTGACATGTTTCGGATCAGAAATGGGAAATTGAGAGTTAATGAAGTTTTGAGGATTTTCATAGAATTTTAAATTTGTTTGGAACGTGATTTTATATTATCGAGGTCCGAATGTGATTCCGAGACCGAGAATAGTTTCGTATGGTCGTTTATAACTTGCCTGCGAAATTTGATGTCATTCCAAGTCGTATAGGTCGGTCCAGCGCATTTTATAGAAATCTAGAGTTTGAAAGTCTTAAGTTATGAATTCAGGGGTTTTGGGATGCGATTCTGAGTTTTAGCATTGTTTTGAGGGTTCTGTGGGCTCGAGCAAGTCCGTATTATTATTTGGGACTTGTTGGTATATTTGAACGGGTGCTCGGGTGGGCCCAGGTTCCTCCCGGACCCCGCACGAGGCCAAAAACCAACTAAAAACACTACTGGTGCAGCTGTTGCTGGTGTGACCGCAGGTGCGGTTGCCCAGCTGCCTCGCAGGTGCGCATCTTCCGCAGGTGTAGACCATTTTCCGCAGGAGCGGGACCACAGGTGCGGCCCCCAACTCCGCAAGTGCGAACCCAGCTCCCCCGGCCATTTTCCGCAGGTGCAACCATTTCCTCGCAGGTGCGGGACCGCAGGTGCGGGACCAGGGTCGCAGGTGCGGAAACCCCTGTAGGCAGACTGTTTTTAAAGTGCCAAACTCGGGATTTCTTCATTCCCTTCATGCCAAAAACCCCCCATTAGAGACTTGTGAGCTTGGGAGGAGCACACCACTACCTAGCTACTGTTCAGGTAAGTTAATTCCTTCGTAATACTAGTTTCATGCATGCATAATTAATGGGATTACCTACTAAATTAATGGAAAATCAAGAATTGGGTAGTGAATTTAGGGTTCTTGAGAAATTGGCGTATTGTCCGTTTAATGCTATGAATTCCAATAGAAACTTCATATGATTCTTAGGCTATGGGTGAGTGATTCCTCCGAGTATTTTCGGGATTCGAGCATGCGGGCCTAGGGTCGAATTTTAGTATTTTTGGAAGAATAGTAGAAAATGTATAATTAGGCTTTGGAAATTTGTTTATTGAGTATTTATTGATGTTAATAAATCCATTATGTCTAGATATTATCGATTCGGAGTTGGATTCGAGAGAAAAGGCTGTGATTGAGGCTTGACTTGCATTTTGGAGCTGAGGTAAGTGTTTGGCCTAACCTTAGCTTGAGAGATTAGGTATAGAGCCTTATTTGCTATGTGTAATTCATGTCCAATGTATAGGCGGGGTGATGAGTGCCTATATGTTGCGGTCAAGCATGCCCGTCAGTCAATTGTGATGAATCATACCGTGTTCTTAATATTCTATGTACTATGAGTAATTGGTGATTTAGAAGTGATACCTTGATGTTGTTCCATGACATGGGGAGTTATTGTGTTATTTGTTTCAGTTGAGGCTTTTATTGTTGATATTGTATTTCTGATGCGAGGTTGGTTATAGCTGAGTCCCTTGCCGGGACGATAGAATTTTATTGAGTATTTCCGTACACTTGAGACTTCTCATTGTTGATTTTAACATTATATTGCTGCTTTTATATTGTTTATCGCACGAGGGGATATGCCGTGCTGATTTTTTATTATTTGTCACACGAGGGGACATGTCGTGTTGACCGTTTATTATTTATCGCACGAGGGGACATGCGGTGCTGATTGTTTATTATTTTTCACACGAGGGGATGTCGTGTTGATTGTTATTGTTATCGCACGAGGGGACATGTCGTGCCGATGTGTTACTGTTTGATGCACGAGAGGACATTCCGTGCCGAGTGATTTGTGAGGTGATGCATGAGGGGACATGTCGTGCCTTGTGTTATTCATTATATGTTCTGAGGTGTTAAATTTCTATTTTTTTACTGTTACATTTCAGCCCCTTTTACCCCCAACATGTTCTCCCCGTATCTGTTTTTACTTGCTTATCTCCGCCGATATCTTTCCTATTATTGTATAGAATTGTGCAGGTACATATATTGTTGTCGGTCCTAGCTTCGTCACTACTTCGCCGAGGTTAGGCTCAGCACTTACTCAGTACATGGGGTCGGTTGTACTGATGCTACACCTGCACTTCTTTTGTTGTGCAGACTACGCAGCAGGATCCGGTGGTCACTGACAGTCGGAGCATTTCATCAGTTCATACACGAGACGTCGAGGTAGACCGCGGACGTTCGTGGGCCTTGGCGTCACCTTCTACTCTTCACTTTCAGCTCTTTCTTATCTTATAGTTTCAAAGACAGTCATATGCACTTATTTCAGACCTTTGTATTTAGTAATCTCTTAGACAGTTCGTGAGTATGTGACACCAGTTCTGGGTTATATTTATGGGTCTTACTTCGAAGCTTGCCATATTATTTTTTGTAATTCGTTAACTTTCATATTGGTAATCATACCTACCCTTGTCATCCTGTTCATTTTAGTTGTTATGAGTTTTATTTAGTTCAAACGTTGGCTTGTCTAGCGGGTTCAACGTTAGACGCAGTCATGGCCCGAAGGTGAGATTTCGGGTCGTGACATCGGGTTGCACGCCGCAACAAGGAGCAATAAGGGAGAATATTCACGATTTACTGCTTATAAAATAAAGACTGGAATACTCGATGTTTTATTGTTGTTATTCCATATTCTTCTCTTACGATTATTTTAAATTGAAACTAGGGAATTTTCGTTAGGATTGGTTATAGTTGAGACCTGGAAAAGTTAACCGAATTATTTTATTTATTGTTGCAAGTTATTGTTAATTAGTTCAATATCCCCTTCTTGCTTTATTATACACTGCTTACAGGTTATTATAAATGCCCCGACGTAGCCTCGTCACTACTTCGTCGAGGTTAGGCTTGGCACTTACCAGTACATGGGGTTGGTTGTACTGATACTGCACTCTGCACTTCTTGTGCAGATCCAGGTTCCGACAAGAGTTGATTTTCGAGTATTAGCTGATCATTCGTACGGAGACACGAGGTAGATCTGCTGGCGTCCGCAGATTCCTGAAGTCTTCTCCCATTTATTCATTTACTGTTTTACTTAGTTCCAAAACAGACATATGTATATTCTTTTAGCCAAATACTTGTAGTATTCTTTAGTAGTTCGTGAATTTTGACTCCAGACCCTGGGTAGATAAATATTATAATAAGCTTCGGGTTTCGTTTTATTATGCCTCACACTATTCGACATTTGTTTATTTGATCAATTTAGACCTAATATTATATTTTAATTGTTCTAAAATTGAAACCCTCTAACATTGGCTTGCCTAGAAAGTGTGGTGTTAGGCGCCATCACGATCCCGAGGATTGGGAATTTGGGTCATGACATATGGTTTCGTAATTATGATACGGATCTAATGATTCAATAAAAAAAAGAATTTAAGCTTATTGTCTTAATGTGGTACCATTTATGATTTAAGAAATGACGTTGAAACATCAAATATGAGCGCAACATAATCCAATCCTATCCAAAACTCACCGAAATCAAACCAAAAACTGCGGACAAGTCCAAAATTATCATTGAAGCTTGTTGGAACTTTCAAATCATGTATCCAAGTTCATAAGTCCATTATATGACTATGGTCAATTAAAATTCTTAAACTTAACTAGTATGCAACTCAAGCATTTGAATCACTCTTAGACACTTCTGATCACAACAAAACATTAAAAACAAGTCCCAAATTAACAAAATGAACTTATTCCAAATTTCGAAATAATAATCCGAACCCGATACCATCAAAGTCAACTCATGGTCAAACTTATGATATTGTCCAAACCTTCAAATTGCCAGCTTGCGCCAACTAAAGCCAAAGCCTTCTAGAAATATCCAAATGCAAATTCGGACATATGCCAATGTCCAAAATTACAATCCGGACCTAACAGAACCATCAAAACTCTGATCCGAGGTCAAATACATGAAAGTCAAACTTGCTCAACTCTTCCAACTTAAAGCTTCCAAATTGAAAATCATTCTTCCATATCAAATCCTGAACCATTCTAAATTAAAACCCACCGCACACGCAAGTCATAATACATCATATGAAGCTACTCAAGGCCGCAAACCACTGAATGGAAATGCTAATGCTCAAAACTACCGGCAGGGTCATTACATTCTCCCCTACTTCAACATATGTTCGTCCTCAAAAGTTCCAAGAGTCGCCCCAAAGCCATCAGATTATTGTATAAACTCATTATACATATACCCATGGGTGATACCACGTCACCCTAACCCATATAAGCCCGACAACACAACCTTATTGAAGTTTTTTACTTCAGCCTTAGTCCATAAACCTTATAACCCAATCTCCAACATTCTTAAATCACTACCCGGTTCTCGCATCTTTACATTGTATAAGCCTGTACAAGTTGTATCAAGACATAACCATACCCTACGATATAATCACAAGATATAGAACATAACTTAGATACTCATAGTAATACCTTCTTGACTACAATAGCTTCTCATTACTACACCCGGTACCGGCGACATACCTCATATCAAATAAACCCTTGTCCTAAACCTTTGTACACTTCCAAGCATGAAAGAATCATGTAGAAACTCATAACAACTCGTCAGATCAACAAGTCTTGTAGCTCTCTCGCCCGTCAGGAACCATAGCCAAATTCTAAGCTTACTAGTGACCTTACTCTTCTGAGCATACCTTAACCAAATCTAATGGCACAAATTCCAGCTCCAAATTCTCATTTTATCCAATGCTAGCTACTCGAATGACAGGCTACACCAATGACACCTAGAGCGACATATGATGCAATCTGTGCGCCCTCAAGGAATAATTGAAATATAGCAAATGATGGAAGGAGAAATAAATGCGAGAACTATCATACAAGTCCAACAGATACAAACCAACGAAACCATGCTATGAATCCATCCCACAAGGGACAAGAAAAACACTCGAAATAACCACGAAGAATCTCATCCTATCCTAAGCCCCGTTGCGGCACGCAGCCCGCTCCAAACCTATAAATCCACATAGAGCACCCATCGAGCTACAATGCTCACAATCGATAACCACATGTGTATCAACAGTAAAAGCACAAAGTGCATGACCATAAACATGAAGAAACGAGTAGCACCATGTACCACAAATAGGAAAAACACGACCAAGTGAAATAAGCAACTTGACATCTGAAGAGACATCTCGCTCAAACATTGCCACAAGGCCTTAGCAAAACCACATTATGCGTGTAAATAGTCAACAATCTCACAACCCATCGTAGCATATGAGAGTAACATATGAAACACATTAGAACATGAATAAGAATACAAGGATCTCAATATCCGATCCCGAATCCACCACTCAAATCAACGACACATCCCTCATACACAATCATCTAATGAGAAACACTCCTATGAATCTTTTGCGCCAGATAGAATATGAATGTCAGCATTCAACAACCAGGCGATTACTATAATACTAGTTAAGCATCCACAAGTCAAAACACAATGCGCCTTCTAAAATGTGCACCTTTCTCAGGTTATACCAGATAGTTCTACCATTTCTAAACATTTGAAACCGTCTATGGTGTCTAGAACTCATGGCCTTCCCTTCGAAATTGAATAGCAACCTTGTATATGCAATCTCAATCCTACACGGTTCACCGTATCTATCATTCCATCATATAAAAAATACGAGAATCTCATTATCAACTCTGAATCACAAGCAAGATACATACTTCATCAGCTAGAGTCCTTCCACTTGACCCCATCCAGAAGAAAAATCACAACATGCAACAAACTCCATATGCTTGTAGAAGACATGTGTCTCAAGCCGTGGTCGAAACCATCAAGAACACTTCGAGACCCATTAGCACAAAACCAAGCAATCAGAACTGAATCCCTCTAGATTCAACAAAGTCAAGTAGATTTCCCAACCCAAGACTATTTCCACCAAACACCTATAAAGCTTGTCGCACCGAAAGAACCGATCACTTCCATTACTTTGTTGATTCAGACCACTATCAAACTGACCCATTTCTTCTAGTTCCTATCAACTTGCCTTCAAATTAACACTTTTCCTTACCAGTACACTATGATACTTAACCCAAAGGTCACCCCAAGAGATTCTAGCATGAAATCACGTTGTCTTAAGACCCATAAGCCATTATATTCCCTCTTATCCACCTAATAGTACCGCAACCGAGATACCCATTGTGAAGATACCATATGTGAACTTGGAGTTGTTTCTCTAACTTCTATAATGCTGAAATGTAGAATCAATAATGATATAGAAATACCACAAGTGTCAACATCATGCCATATAAATCTCAGATCTTAGCCATTTACAAATCCGGGAAATCTTCAAATACCACATATGAATCATGAACTCATTAGAACCTTATCCAGATTCATCCACCCTGCTAAAATCTTCAATGCACTGCCAATACGAGCTGAGTGACTTGTGCCCCATTAGCACATAAATACCTAAAGAAATAACCCCACCTATAAGCAATCGAGTAAATTCATTCAACTTGCACACTATATCCACCACGAATACAAACCCGAATCATTCCCAGATTCCCATATGCCCATGAAATATAATAGCTCATGCATCCGACATTCTCCTCCTCACACACTAACCTCAAAGTTAGCTCCCTTCATGTCTTAACTGATCCACAAGTAAGCCTCAATCCAAAACTAATATAACGCATGGCTACGCAATCTAATCGTCAATAAAAGCCTCCCCCACTTGGCTCGAAGCCATAGAGTAGAACATTTGATAACCCACAATACCCTTACTCCATATCTGCTCCTACTGTAATTCAACTGAATCCTTCATGGGCTCATGTAGCCCTAATCATAAGATACATTAAATCATCTACCAAGCGCATATCCAACATCGTGACATTCGTGCGAACCCCCTCAAGCAATCCAAACTCTAAGTGTAGCACAAACACATCCCACTTGGTATAAAGAAAGCTCTTCACAGAAAAACCACCAGGATTACACACCCGTAGACCACCCCGCAAGAGATAACCCACCTGCTTAGCCTCAAACTGGCACATCTCGATGACCTTATCATAGTCACAACCACTATGCAGTCACTTAGTCCTCCCGAGTAAGAACTCATCAACAAGAAACAAGAATCTACTTCATTCCACAAATGAGTAACTGAAAGATCTCTAATGCACTCATAACTGAAGACTATATAACACATCAAGACATAAATCAAGCATCCATAGTACTTTACGCCCTAAGAAAATTCTTCTCATCACATATTAATTGTTTAAGCATAGTCCTCAGTCACATAATACTCATCATATAGCTATCTCGCAACTCACTGAGCCGTTAATCCCACTCCTAGGGACACTACCAAACATATAAGTCCAAATGCACATACTTGCATAATTAAAACTATTGAGCCCAAGCTGCGATCTGAACCTGACAGCCATTCCTCCATATTAGTTTGTCTCCCCATCACAGAGAACACATCTCATACCTTATCCATGATATCACAAGCCATCGATGCACAACTAATACAATGCTCCATATATCATACGAGTGGATGGAAAGAATTTCATGAGATACACTTCAAGCTGAATGAATATCACACGATAAGAAAAGAAAGATGGGAAGTTTCCTACATGCCTTGTAGCCTCTTGAAGATAGGTATGGATGTCATCATACCAATCCGCAAGACTCTACTAGACACTTGCTCATGACTCATGGAAACTTTGAACCTAGAGCTCCTATACCAACTTGTCATGACTCAAAATCCACCTAGTCATGATGGCATATAAGCCAACCCGCTAGGTAAGCCAAACAAAAGTTACACAATTCTAATAAAGATAATAAGTATTCAATAAGTAAAATAACAATATTGTCATACAATATCCCAAGGATTGGTAGAACAAGTTATGAACTACTAAGATTTTGATTTACAAAACTGGTATGAAAGTAAATATAACATATGTTTGAAATGCACATAAACAAAGTAAGAATCTAAAACTACCTGGGACAAGTGGTAGCTATATCCGGAAAGCAGGTACATCTTCAATGCTAGCTACCATCATCCACATCATCTCATCTCTAAGAATCTACATGCAAGGTACAAAAGTGTAGTATGAGTACAACTGACTCCATGTACTAAATAAGTAAGAAACCTAACCTCTGACGGTAAGCAGTGACGAGCTCGAAGATGGTTAGTGTCCAACACCAATGATCGATAACAACACATGATATAATGATGACAATAGAATAAAATAATTCAAGAGATATCATGTTCAACTCGTTCACAAATACGGAAACTTTGGCGTACCTTCCAAGTATAACATCCAAAGATCAGTATTTCTCTGAAATCACTAAAACATGATTTTAAAAAGGAAAATGTGATTTTCCGAATTTTACACAACAGATAAGAGTATGAGGAAACATACATCTCCATACCTACATATCCAATATACATGTCAAGTCAAAAATATCACAGTGAAACCATCAAGTATACTCACACTCAACACACATACACACAATGCCTAGCACAAATTCCCCTCACCATTAGACACACAACCACACTCAGTATGTACGGGTGCCTGGCACAAATGCCCCTCACCAAAGCACATATATATCATTGTGCCTACACTCACTGTAATATCAGACTTCAGAGGGGCGGATTCTTGTCCAAGCGCTAATTAATAATCAACATAACCATTGCAGCGTGCAACCCGATCAAAATATCAATCTATTGCAGTGTGCAACCCGATTCAAATATCAATTTGTTGCAACATGAAACCTTATCCAAATATCAATAACAATACGGTTCTATGACCCACATCAGCCATCAACCACTTAAGTCTCATGGCTAACATCTCGCAGAACTCAGCCCAATCAATATCATGCAAGGGCATCAACAACATATGGTAACACATATAAATAATGCATAGAGACCGATATAAAATATGCGGATAAATATGATGACTAAGAATATTACTGTCATGCCCTAACCTCAGGGAGCGCGACTGGTGCTCAACCGAGTGAACCCAGTCGAGCAAGCCTATTAGGCCTTTCCTACCAAACCCATTCAAGATCCGAAAAGAGGACGCGCTACCATTTTCTAGACAGGGGAGGGACAAAATATACATGCATAAGCGTTGCTAGTCCATTTTTATTTCATTATATACATTATGCCATAGTTAAGTTTCCGAAAGTACATACATTTTACAATTTAGTGGGAAAAAAGTTTCAAAATACAACTTAATCCAATGACCACTCCTATACCCATACATGACCCACATAAATGTCTATGGAGCCTCTAATGATATAAAAGACAATCATGAAAATTCCGGCGACAAGGCCCCGACTATACCTCAAAATGTGGTCACTTATACAAAAGAAGAACTACATGACCCAAAGAAAAAATGGGGCTCACCAAGACTGCTGTGAGGAGAGAGGGGGAAGGTACCACTATCTGCGATCAACGCTATCTGCGATGGAACCACCTATATCCATTCAAAGATGTAGCGCCCCCGGCAAAAGGGATGTTAGTACTGTCGAATAGTACTAGTATGTAAAGGCAAACACCAGTCTTAGTAGAATGAACAACGAAACAAAGAAAAGACAGTCCTAATAATGAATAAGTGCTTCCCAGAAATACAAAAGAAACACTAAGTAAGTATCACATAGTTTCCGATTCAATTTTCCATCTTTATAGGTTGATAATCTTAGTGCCAAGTGCCACAACTCACAATGCCACCGTGTTCTTACATGGGGTCCGGTCTCAACCTGACCAGCTAAGCCATCTCTAGTAAGACATCACCCATATCCACAATAATAATCAGTAATCCAGCATAAGTACCACCATGTGTACGGCATGGCGTCCGATCTCGACCCGATCTACTAAGCCATCTCACTTGAGACATCATCTCTTTCAATTGTTCAATCAATTCACCTTTATTTCCCATCCTTAATTATATGGCACAATTAGACTCATTCATTAAGTAGTTGTTGGCACTTGAACACATTTTACAATTTAAGTCCTTCCCTTTTTATTCATTCAAATAACATCATCATCCATGTCGAAAAGTATTATCATATAGGGCATTGCACACATAAGGGAATGAGCATGGAAAATCATAATCACGTTCTCAAATAGAATGATGACATGGTAACATTTAGAAAAATTATGGAACATAAATTTTTCAACCCAACACATTAAGCAAATCAATTCTAATATGATCCAGCCGGAACTTACACCAATTATTCGGACACCAGAAGTCGATTCTAAGAAGAAGAGAGTAGCCATACATACCTCAATTTAATTTTTCCTTAATTCCTACAACATGTTCCGGAACCGTTAGCACCTTCAATCTATTTAACAATGCAACACAATCAAACCCATAATTAGGAAAGCTATCATAGCCCTAGCTCACTTGAGCATTATGTCAAACATTATATGTCTATTAAGGTTCCATGCTCCTTTTTAGTGAAAGGTTACCCCAATCCATTCCCTCTTCTTTCCTACATTTGTTTTAATACTCCCCCACATACCATAAGATCACATGCATGCAATGTAATTATCTTTATTCCTATGAATTATCCCCCTAATGGCCCAATATGGCTATGTTTTGAAATTAAGGGTTGGGGTGATGAAGCCTTACCTCTTAGGACGAAGAATTAGATGCCTCTCTTGAATATCTTCAAAGATTGTTTCAAGGTTTGATGTGTTTTAGTGTGTAGATTTATCTCTCTCTAAGAATTCCCTTTCTCACTCTTAGAACATCAGAAAAATGGCTCAAAATGATGTATGATATGTGTTTTTATCGGAATAGGGTCGGGTCCTAAGATAAAAAAATGGGTTCCTCGACACAGGTCTGCTGTCGCATATGCGACCACATAATTGTTATGCGGTCCGCAAAGTGACCACAGAAATAGCCCTTAGGGGCTTGAATTTTCTTATTGTGTATGCGACCAGTATGCGGTCCGCATACCTATTCTGCGGCCGCAACATGCACCGCAAAACTTCCCTTCACAAAAGTCAAAGGTGGATGAGATCAACGTGCGACCTGTAAGGCGATTATGCGATCGCATAGTTGGGTCGCATAACTGGCTTTTAAATTGGCCAATTGTTCTGCTTCACTTTGCGGCCATTATGCAGTCCGCAGCGTGATTATGCAGACGCATAATGGGCCACGGAAATGCGTTCTTCTGCGAAACATTTTCCTCTAAGTATGTAAGGTATTGTTCAATCCAAAAAGTCTGAACCGCGGCGAGCAAGCCGCGAAGAATTTCTACTATTATAACGCAGGAATCTAACTTGGCACCACGAAATCCTGAGTTTTTGGTTAAAAATTTTATGGGTCCTTACAATTACTACCACTCAAGTCTGTATTAATCACATCTTACGGTACTCAGTTCAATATTGTTACACATATGAGGCATCAACAACATGTGAGAAATCATAATATGAATGCACCTGAGCAAAGATATCATACACTGATATAGCATCATGACTAAGAGTATGTCTACAATTAAGGAAAACAACTAAAAATAGCAAGAATAGCCCTATCATATTTCAAACAAATAGGCATGTATTTTAGACATGATTTCTAACATGAATTATAGCTCTGTCACGACCCCAAATCCTAACAGGTCGTGATGACGCCTATCGTGGAACTAGGCTAGCCACTATCACATAATTACACAACTCCTTTAATAAAATTTACCAAAATTCATTAATATCAAGTATAAAATCTTCTAAGTCTTTAACAAATCATAATATAATCTAACAGTCTACCATTCCCCAGATCTAGAGTCAACTGATCACGAGCATCTAACAATAATAATAACACTGCTAATGTCATAAAACAATGTCTCAGGAAAAAATACTAAATACTAATGAAGGAACGGGAAATGGAGAAGTTGTGGACGCTGGACAGCTACCTCGAAATCCCGAATGCTGACGCCGATTGGACTCAGATGATTACTGCTCAAAGCCAGTACCTGGATCTACACACATAAGTGTAGGGAGTAATTATGAGTACGCCAACTCAATAGTAATGAAAATAAATCAAGTCCGAACATAAGAATCACACAGTACCAAACATCAATTCACAAATAGTAAAAATAATGAGTCTTAATAAAGTAAACATCTAGTACATATGTTTGAAATCCAGTTTCCGTAAGAGTCCTTTGAACAAGTATATTCTCAAATGTTTTTCAGTAAACTCCCAAAAATCTCAGTATGAAAAATGAAATGAATCATAATCAAAAGCTCAGCAAAATATCATTATAAACTGCCCCTTGGGCCAGATCATCACTCATAATCAGTCACTCAGCACCTCACCATCACTCACTAACAGTCACTCAACACCTCACAGTCACTCATACATCCCAATTACTCGTCACTTGGCACTCGCACTCAGTAGGTACCTGCACTCACTGGGGGTGTGTACAGACTCCGGAGGGGCTCCTACAACCCAAGCGCTATAAACAGCCAAATCATGGCCTCAATCACTCAGGCACTCGGCCTCTCTCGTATCATAAATACCCTCACAACATTGTCCCTCGGCCTCACTCAGACAGACACTCTCAACATGACACTCGGGCCATAAATAAACGGGGTTCTCGACCCAAAACAACATTTCATTTTAGGAAATGATAATATCATAAATCTGAGTGTCAAACAATTTAACAAGAACGACTGAGTGTAAAATCATATTTATTACATGAGGAATATTAGAAAATAGCCCCAAGGGGTTTGAATAGATCGGCACTAGGCCCCAAACGTGGCTTACCGCCCAAATATATCAAGAACATAGTAATAATATTTAACATATGATTTAAAAGCAGTTTCGCAACTCAATAGCTGCCTCAGAAAGAACAAATTCCCAATTTCTCAACTCGTGCACGCCCCACACTCGTCATTCAGTGTGTGCGTCACTCCAAAACAGTGAAAGGATGTAAAGTCCGGGGTTTCACACCCTCAGGACAGGATTTCAAGACATTACTTACCTCAGACTAGCCCGAAAAGCTACTCCGCAATGCGCTTGCCCCTCGAATCAACTTCCGAGTGCTCCAAATCTATCAAGTTCAGATTTTTCACATCAAGAATTCTAGGGGGAATGAAACACAATAGAAAAATATCAACTTTATGCACAATTCCCGAAAGTAGCCAAAACCTGACCCCCGATCCTACCTCTCGGAACTCAACATAATATATACCAAAACGATCCTCATCATCTCACGAGTCTGTACATATAAAGAACTCTGAAATCGAAGTCCAAATGACCCCTCAAATCACCCCTAAATGGTCTCTTAAACTCAAGCCCCAATTCTCCCTTTTTTCCACTATTTTTTCCCAATTAAACACTACTAATTATGTCCTTAATCTCATATAATCGTGTTATGGAGTCCAAAAACCTTACCTTAATGAAGAACAATCGTTTCCCTCTTCAAAATCTCTCCAAAGTCTCTAATCCCGTTTAAAAATGGTGGAAAAGTGGGCAAGGGTCGCGGATGGGCTTTTTATATACTGCTCAGGTCTTTACATACTGCGATCGCGGGAGTTCCCACGCGATCACGAAGAACAAGTCTCCTGACCAACAAAAAGACCCTACGCGATCGCAGAATCACCTTGTTTGGCAAAAGAACAATTCTAAAGGGAAAGTTGTTGAAGGATCTCGAGGAACCTGGAATGCGATACCTGCTGGACACACTGGATGTGCAGGGGTGGAAGAACATGGTCCTTCACATGGAAGGAAGGCTAGATAGAGAAGAATTGGTGGAGTTCATGGGTAATGCAGTAGTCAAGGAGGGCAGGGTTACTCCACAGTCAACGGAATTCAAGTCTCCTTTGATGCAAAAGAGATGGGGGTAATTCTGAATATTCCTGCTGAGGGCTACGAAGATTACACTAGGCAAAGATGGCCTAGTCTGGATGGGATGCTCTCAGCAATCAACATTACCAGATTCTTCAGTGACAATGAAAGTGATATTGAACCCAGGCCAGTATACAAAAGTGAAATGAAGCCCGAGCACAAGTTGTTCTTCGAGTTTGTCATCAAGTTCTTGCTGCCAAGACAAGAAAGAACGCACATAGCCAACTATATGAATCTGACCTTGATGGTGTGTTTGTATAGGGAAATCAGATCAATTGTCCAACTTTCATCATCCAACTCTTGGATAGAGTTGTGAATGGAACAAAAGCACATGCTATTCCATATGGCTTTATTCTGACAACTGTGCTTGCTCATTTTGATGTTCCTGTGAAGAAGGCTGAAATGGATACTGCCAAGGACTATTTTGGGAAGGACCCTTTGCTGACATGTGATTATACTGTCAATGTTCCTACAGATGAACCTGGTTCATCTAGGAAGCAGCCTGTCAACAGCAAAGTCAGAACTTTGGTGCAGGAAAGCGAGATAAAAGATATGGAGATCCTTCGTTTGAAATCCTTCTTGATTGAGGTTGAAGCTGAGCGGATTGCTCTCAGGGATGAACTAGCAAAAGAGAAGGAAAAGAACGAGGGTGTTCTTCAACAGATGATTTCTCTTCTACAAACCAAGACCACAACCTCCTCTGCACCTTCCCATCCTTAGGCTGTCCAGAGCTACCTAAACCCCCCTTCAGTGCCCAGTTCGGGACTTGTTTCTGTTATTTTTCTATTCTGCTCATGGTTATGGTTGTTTTTGTTTTTTACTGTATGGTGGTTGATTGTCGTTCTTAATCAATGATTTTTGCTGTTTTGTTATTGACTTGTCTCAATTTCTTATTTAGCTTACATTTATTTGTTTCTTTTGTTGATTAATCATGTTTTTCACCTGTAATTGCCTAAATGGCCATGAGTAATTGTTAATAATCTCTGGTAAGTTTATCATTTTGCAAATTTTTCAATGATGCCAAAAGGGGGAAGACACGTGCTTGTATATTTCAAGTGATATTTATAACCAAATGAACCTGGTTTCTCTATGATAAATGTTTAAAACCATACAAAGTGTTTGAAGTGTATGCAGGGAGAAGCACAGAGTTTGTCATCATCAAAAAGGGGGAATTTGTTGACCCAAGTCACTGCATAGTTTTGAAGATTGAGAAATGTCTGACCAGTTGAACCAGGTCCATCAGAGCACACATACTTGACCTGACGCGTTGGCACATGAACCGTATATGCATAGGAGATAAATGTGTTTGTGAAATATCAATGAACCAAGAGATTGTATCCTAATGCGAAAAGGTTCCAAATTAATAAGAAGATGAAGTTGAAATCAGCAAGGAAAGTAACAAAGGAAGGAAATTGAGTTTAATATGAACTCTTTCACCCAGGAAGAGATGTACCAGAACTGAACGAAAAACTCAACGACCGACTCTATAAATAATTGAAGTATTCTTGCTTAAATTTCTAACGCACAAGTACAGAAGTAAAATCAAGATCTGAAAGCAAAATTCCCAGATATTTTGCAAGCAGAATTACTGTGCGATACAAAGGCTACAGACCAACTAGAAGAACCAGTTCCATATGTTTGTCATTGAGTCTAGTTGGTTGTAGTAGGTGATTTAATATTGTATCTTTCTAGCTTTCATAGAAGCAATTGTAATAGGTTCACATTGTTCAAGTTAGAGTTAACTTGAAGCTTGTAGAAATTAGCTAGAGGCTAGTTACTACGAAGGTATTAGAGTTAGTCCTAGGATTACAGAGTTTATTTTGTAAGTCCTGTTTGGCTCAGACGTTTAGTGAAGAGTTTGAGCAAATCCTACTGAGGAGTAGGTCGTGGTTTTTTCACCTTTTGAGCCAGGTGTTTTCCACGTAAAAATCTCTGTGTTTTTACTTTACTGCATTTATTATTCCGCAACAGTAGAAGTTGGAACACCAAGAAGAACCAGGTTCTACTACTAAGACAACACTCAAAAAATTAGATACCACACAAATTAATCTATCTTCTTGTGTGGTATTGACGTCTAAAACATCAATTTTGTCACTCAAATATTACGGCATGGATCTAGAAGCCCAAAAACAATCCTGATCTTACTAGAAATAACCAAAACGGACCCGAGAAAGCTTGGGTATCTAAAAGAAGGAAATAATCTTATTTTGCAGGAACACCACATGAAAAGTCAAAATGAAAAATAGTATCTTGACATTGCGTGTTTCAGTCACATGAAAGAAGACAAAAATTTATTCAAAATAGTTACAAAAATAAATGGAGAAAATGTCAAGTTTGGTGATAATTGAAAAGGCAAAATTGTTGGCACCAGAATAGTTTCATTCAACAATAATTGTGATATAATAGAATTTTATCTTGTGGATGGACTCAACTATAATCTACTGAGCATAAGCCAGCTATGAGACACTGGATATGAAGTGAAATTCCAGAAAACATGTTGTGCTATCGAAGATGATTCAGGTAAAATCATTCTTCAAGAATTGGGGTATAGAAACGTTTATATTCTAGACTGCATTGAAAACCTAGATAGTCACATTTGTCTAGCATCTATATCTAATGATCCCTAGTTTTTTCATAAGAAACTTGACCATGCAAGCATGCACCTAATTGAAAAACTATCTAGACATGACCTAGTCATTGGTCTTCCTAAACTCAATTATTTTATAAATCATGTGTGTGATGCATATCAACTTGGTAAGCAAACTAGAACTTTTTTAAGCCCAAAGATGTTGTCTCCACAACCAAGTATGTACAATTATCACATATGAATTTATTTGGTCCTACTAGAACTGCTAGCATTGGAGGAAAACGATATGATTTTGTTATTGTTGTTGATTACTCACGTTTTACATGGGTAATATTGTTGACTCACAAAGATGAAGCCTTGAAGAAGTTTGAGATCTTCTGCAAAAGGGTTGAAAGAGAAAAAAAGGTATCTCATTTCAACCATACAAAAACGATCATGGAGGAGAATTTGAATGCAAATCATTTGAAGAATTTTGCAATAAAAAAGGATACACTCAAAACTTATCATCTCTTAGATCACCTCAACAGAATGAAGTAGTTGGACACAAAACCGAACCTTGCAAGACATGGCTAGAACGATGATATTGGAGCATTCCCTGTAAAATCACTTTTGGGAAGAGGTAGCCAGCAAAACACTTCATATCATTAACAGATGTATCATTCAGCCTATTTTGAATAAATCTCCATATGAATTATGGAAGGGAAAAAGGCCAAACATTGGCTACTTTCATTCCTTTGGAAGAAAATTCTTCGTTCATAATAATGGTAAGGACAATCTGGTATGTTCGATCTAAGAAGAGAGAGAGGTATATTTCTTGGTTATTCGAAGATATTAACCAAGAACTATCCAAGGTCACTGAATCTCGTGAATCAAAGGAATCAACTGATAGCTACAATGAATCTTCAAAGTGACTAATAATCGAACAGTGAAAATGCTGAACCTCAAAAGGAGTCGACTACTCAGGAAGCTGAAATAATACAAAATGAATTGTAACGACCCGATCGGTCGTTCCAAGGGTTTAGCTCGTTTTCCATATTTTTGCTTCATTCTTGTGTGCTACAACTCTTTTTTGTTGTGTTGGGATGGTTGGTTCGGGTTCGGAGTGATTGTGGAGAGTAGTAAGTTACTTAGTCGCTTAAGTTGGGTTAATAGTTGGAAAGGTCAACCGAAAGTTGACTTATAGGTAAACAACCCCGGAATGTAGATTTTAGGGCCCAGATAGCGTCGTTAGGTGATTTGGGACTTAGGGGTGTGTTCGGAATGTGGTTTTGAGGTCCGAAGTAGAATTAGACTTGAATTGGCGAAATTAAGTTTTTGACAGTTTATGGTCCGTATTAGAAAATTATCTATGGGGTTCGGAATGGAATTCTAGAAGTTGGAACAGGTTCGTAGTGGCATGTTGGATGTGTGTGCAAATTTTCAGGTCATTTGGACGAGGTTTGGTTAGTTTCGGCATCGTTGGTGCTTTTTGGAAGTTAGAAGATCCTTAGGCTTGAATCATGGGTTGATATTATGTTTCTATGTTATTTTGGGTGTTCCGAGGGTTCGACTAAGTAAGGGGGATCATTTATGACTTATTGGTATGTTTGGTTGGGGTCCCAAGGGCCTCGGGATGGTTTGGAGTGGTCGACGGGAAGTTTGGAAATTTATTGTGCTGCTGAGTTTTGTTGTTCCTGTCATTTCCGCACCCGCGGATTGTGAAACACAGGTGCGAGCCGTAGAAGTGACAAGGGGGGTCAAAGATGCGGAATTTGGCCTTCAGGAGAAGGACCGCAGATGCTGTTACTTGGGCGCATCGGCAGGACCGCAGGTGCGACGCCTGGTCTGCATATGCGAGTTTGGCCAATTAATGAGAGACCACAGATGCGGTATGTTGACCACAGAAGCGGTCCACAGATGCAGGTAAATTGGCCGCAGGTGCGAGATGCCTGGGCAGAAAGTATATAAGGTGGACTTCGCAAAATTTAGGTTATCTTCCACGTTTTTTATCCGGAGTTGAAGCTTTTTTTAGGGTTTTGGGAATCAAGGGGGTTTTCATTGAGGTGAGTTTCTAGAAGCTAAAATTCGATTCTATGCTGAGTTGTTGTTGTTTAAGCATGAAATCTATGAGATTATTAAGGCTTGTAGTTGGAGACCTTTAATTGGGGATTTTAGGGGCCATGTGAGGTACGATTTTGATGTTCTTGGTATGTATAGACTCTGGGATGGATGAGGATTCTTGTGATGTGATTTTTATCGAATTCCGAGACGTGGGCCCGAGGGTCGGGGTTTTGGCCAATATTTTTGGTTAAATTTGATAATTTTTGAGTGGGCTTTGTTCCTTTAGCATATATTGATGATATTAATCTGGTTTTGGTTTGATTCAGAGTTATTTGAGGCCGAGTCGAGCGGCAAGGGCATCGTGGAGTAGACTTTCATTTGAGGTAAGTAATGACTGTAAATCTTGTCCCGAGGGTATGAAACCCCAGACTCTTCATTGTATCACTAATTTGGAGTGGCGCACATGCTAGATGACGAGTGTGTGGCGTGCACTATTGGGGGTTTGTGACTTGATGGTCCGTCCCGAAGCAACTATTAAGTTGCGTATTTAATTCTAAATGATATCATATTTCATGTTTTAAGATAATTACTATGTTTTTGGGTGGAATGTCGTATTTCGGCCTCGTGCCAAGTGTTTGGACCCCTTGGGGGCTTTTACTGCTATTCCTCATTGTGTTGACTTATGATTTACACTCAGTCATATTATGTTTAACTGATTTCGAAACTTAGTCTTATTTACACTATTTTGAGATATAAAATAATATTTTGGGTCGAGTACCCCATTTTACTGATAGCTTGAGCGGCTTTTTGAGAAGTTTCTGACTAAGTGAGGTCGAGGGCCTATGTTGTAAGGATACTATGGGATCGGGCTGCTTGCCGCACCCGGTTATATTGTTTATGATAACTGAGTGAGGCTGAGGGCCTGATCTGTGAGGATATAATATGGGATCGGGCTGCACGTCGCTGCATGTTATTGATAGGCTGAGTGCCTGAGTGATTGATGCCATGATTTTGCTTGTTATAGAGTTTGGGTTGTAGGAGCCCCTCCGGAGTCTGTACACCCCCATTGAGCACAGGTACCTACTGAGTGTGAGTGTCGATTGACGAGTGATTGGGAGGCATGAGTGACTGTGAGGTTGCCCGAGGGGCTGATACCGAGTGATTGTGAGGCATGCTGAGTGACTGATTCTGAGTGATGATATGCCCCAGGGGCGGTTTATGATACATGTTTTTGCACGAGAGGCTATTTATGAACTCTCTCATTCTTATACTAAATTATTTTGATTTCTATGGAATTTGTGGAAAGGTACATTTTCAAAGGAATTTTACTGAAATCGACTTTCAAGTGTTTCAAATTATCGTATCTGTGATTTTGAAAGAAGAATTGTATTTACGGTGAATTGATTACTTGTTTTATGCGTTTCGTAGTTCTCAGACATTATTTACTTTCATTACTACTGAGTTGGCGTACTCACATTACTCCTTGCACCTTGTGTGCAGATTCGGGTGCTAGGGCAAATTGAGCTGTTTACCTGCCTCAAAGATTTCTCAGAGATTTGTGAGGTAGCTACACGGGTCCGCAACCCTGCTTTCTCCTTCTTACTATTATAAAGTTTATTTTCCAAACTTGTATATTTTCTTTAGATGCACATGATCAGTGACTCCAGGATCTTGGTGTTGTATTTAACATTTGGTGTAGCTTTATCTGTTTTAAAATTATTAAACGGAACCTTTGTGGATTATCAGTTTAGTAATGATATAAATGAAAGATTCTTTACGTTTTAAGTGTTAATTTAGCTGGCCTAGTTCCACGATAGGTGCCATGACGACTAGTTTAGATCTGGGGTCGTGACATGAATGGAGATGAACCCGAGTATCCACAGAAGTTTATCATAGGAAATCCAAGCGGTGTGACGAAAAGTAGGGGAACTCTCAAGAAAAAGGCTAACATTTCTATCATATTTAAAATAGAACGAAGAAAGTTGATGAAGCCATGAAGGATTCCAGTTAGGTACAAGCTTTGCAAGAAGAACTTGGTCAGTTTGATAAAAATCAAGTATGGGAATTGGTGCCTTAGACACCCAATGCTGCAATCACTGAAACCAAATAGGTATTCAGAAACAAGTTGAATGAAGATGGCAAAGTGGTTAGAAACAAGTCCATGTTAGTTGATCAGGGCTACTCATAGCCGCAAGGAGTTGACTATGATGAAACATTTGCTCTAGACGCTTGGTTAGAATCAATTTGTATATTACTAGCGTATGCATATATTAAAGGTTTTAAATTATTTCAAATGGATGTTAAAAGTGCTTTTAAATGGTTTTATTTGAGAGGAGGTATATGTAAAATAACCTCCTGGTTTTGAGAACTCACAATTTCCTTACGATGTGTATAAGTTGACTAAAGACCTCAATGGACTTAAGCAAGCTCCTTGAGCCTTGTATGAGAGGCTGAGCTCTTTTCTAACTGATCATGGATTTAAGAGAGGTAAGATAGATAAAACATTATTTATCAAGAGATCTTGTTCAGGTAACCTCATTATTCAAATTTATGTCGATGATATTATATTTGGTTGTACTACCCCTGTTTTATGCAAAGATTTTTCAAATATCATGCAAAATGAGTTCTAAATGAATATGATAGGGGAACTCACATTCTTTCTTGGACTAACAATTCAGCAATAAGAAAAGAGCACATTCATTTGTCAAACGAAGTTCACTAAGGAATTGATTCAAAAAATTTGTTTGAGTAATGCTAAAGCGCTTGGAACACCTATGAGTCCATCATGCACTCTTGACAAAGATGAAAAAAGGAAAATCAGTGGATTAAACTAAGTATTGAGGAATGATAGGATCACTGCAATACTTAACTGCTAGTCGACCAGATATCATGTTCAGCGTGTGTAAATGTGCCAGGTTTCAATCAGCTCCTAAGGACCCCATTGTCACGACCCGAAATCCCACCTTCGGGCCATGACTGCGTCTAACGTTGAACCCGCTAGACAAGCCAACGTTTGAACTAGATAAAATTCATTAACAACTAACACATATAAGATAACTAAAGCATCGATAGTCAACAATATGAAGGTTAATAAATGGCCAAAAATACATAGCAATTTCGAAGTAAAACCCATATACAAATCCCAAAACTGGTGTCACATACTCACGAACTGTCTAAGAGATTACTAAAAACAAAGGTCTGAAAATAAGTACATAGGACTGTCTTGGAAAAATAAAGTAAGACAAAGCTGAAAGTGAAGGCCCACGAACGTATGCGGGTCTACCTCGATGTCTCCTGTATGAACTGATGAGATGCTCCGACCGTCAGTGATCACCGGGTCAGGCTGCATAGTCTGCACAACATAAAGAAGTGCAGGTGTAGCATCAGTACAACCGACCCCATGTACTGAGTAAGTGCCGAGCCTAACCTCGGCGAAGTAGTGACGAGGCTAGGACCGACAACAATATATGTACCTGTGCAATTCTATATAATAACAGGAGAATATCGACAGAAATAAGCAAATAAGACAGATACGGGAGAACATGCTGGGGGTAAAAGGGCAACCAAAAATGCTAGTACGGTAGAAAAGGGTAATCACTGAAATGTAAAGATAAAGGCAGGAATTTAACTTCTCAAACAGATAATGAACAACAAAAGGTATAGCATGAACCCTCGTGCATAACCTCACAATCAATCGGCACGAAATGTCCCCTCGTGCATGTAAAATAACACTCGGCACAGAATGTCCCCTCGTGCATAACCTCACAATCACTCGGCACGGAATGTCCCCTCGTGCTACAAATAATAAAACAAAGCAACAATAATGTGAAAGTCAACAGTACGAAGTCTCAAGTGCATGGAAATATTCAATACAATTTTATTGTCCCGGCAAGGAGAAAACATCAATTACAACTCAAGAATGCCCGACGAGGGTCTCACCTATAACCATCCTCGCATCAGAATTACTATTTCAACAGTGTAAGCCTCGACTGAAACAAGAAACTCAATAACTTTTACATGTCATGAAACAACATCAAGGTATCACTTTTAACTCATCAATTACTCATAGTGCGGAGAATATCAAGAACACAGTAAATTTCATCACAAATGACTCACGGGCATGCTTGACCGCAACGCATAGGCACTCGTCACCATGCCTATACGTTGGACATGAGTTACACATAGAAAATAAGACTCTACACCTAATCCCTCAAGCTGAGGTTAAGCCAAACACTTACCTCGGCTCCAGCAGTGCAAGTCAAGCCTCAATCACAGCCTCCCCTCTCTAATGCAACTCCGAATCGGGAATATCTAGTCATAATGAATTTATTAACATCAATAAGTACTCAATAAACCAATTCCCAAGCCAAATTATACATTTCCTACTATTCCTCCGAGAATACTAAAATTCGACCCCGGGCCCACACGTTCAGATTTTTGAAAATTCATGAAGGAATCAATTACCCGGAGTCTAAGGATCGAAGTTGTGTAATTTATACAAGGATTTATGGCCTAACATGGAAAATCACGAAATCCCTAAGAACCCTAAAGTTTACTACCTAATTCTATGGTTTTTTTAGGTGATTTGGTAGTGAATTTAACTAGGAATTAATGTTAAAATGGGAAGTTTATGGGGTTTTAACTTACCTCTTACAGTGGGTGGTCGTGGAAGGTGTTGCCCCAAGCTTGGATGCTCTCTAATGGAGGTTGAAGATGGATGAAATGAGGAAATCCCGAAATTTTAGGCATTTAAGAGGGGCTGCCAACAGGGGTTTGCGCACCTACGAGAAAAATGGTCGCCCCTGCGGAAGAAGGGCCTGGGCCCCTGGGCTCGCACCTGCGGATTGGGAGCCGCACCAGCGGTCCCGCTCATGCGGAGGAAGATTCGCGCCTGCGATGGACGTCGCACCTGCGAAGGCTAGGACCGCACCTGCAGTCCCGTGCCTGCGGCCTGGGTCTCGCACCTGCGGACTGTGGGAAAGGGGGTTGGGGATCGCACCTGCGAGGCTGGGACCGCAGGGGCGATCCCGCACCTGCGGCTGGGCAACCGCACCAACGGTCACACCAGTTGTTGTGCACCAGCAGTGATTTTTGCTGGTTTTTGGCCTCGTGCGGGGTCTGGGAAGCACTTCGGCCCACCCGAGCCCCCGTACGAATATACCAACAAGTCCCAAATCATGAAACGGACTTGCTCGAGCTCACGGAACACTCAATACCAAGCTAAAACTCACAATCACCCTCAAAAACCTCTATATTCAACATTAAGAACTTGAAATTCTAAGATTCTATAACGATGCGCCGAACCGACCCACACAACTCGGAACGACTTCAAATTTTGCAGACAAGTTATAATTGGCACGACGGAACTATTCCCGATCTCGGAATTCCATTCGGACCTTGGAAACATGAAATCACATTCCAAACCAAATTTCAAATTCTATGAAACTTCTCAAAACTTCATTAACTCCAATTTTCCTCATTTTGATCCGAAACCAATCAAATCATGTCTGTTTCTTACCAAATTTCACATATAACTTATATAACACATATTGAACCTATTCTGGGCTCCGAAATCATAATACGGGCTCGACAGCACTGGTTTCACATCAAGGTTCATTTTCATAAGCCTTTAATATTTTCATAAAACAATTTTCTTTAAAAATTCATTTCTCAAACTTGGGACCTCGGAATTCGATTCCAGGCATACGCCCAAGTCCCATATTTTCCTACGGACCTTCCGGGACCGTTGAATCACGGATCCGAGTCCGTTTACCAAAAATGTTGACCAAAGTCAACTTTATTCAATTAATTATCATAAAATTCCATTTTCATCAAATTTCAACATAAGGGCTTCTCGGCTACACGCCCCAGGCTGCACCCGCATATCGAGGTGAGATTAACAGAAGCTTTTCGGGGAATCAGAACAGCGATTTAGCTAAAATTATGGGCCTCTTGCAATATTAACTCACGAATGCCATCAACATCCGGAACACATATACGATCCTGCAATCTAAAAACTCCCTCAGCATCAACTGTGACCTGCTTGGCACGTCCGTGCCGAACCGCATCCCTAAGAGAACATAAATGATGATCCTCATACTGTCTGGCGTGAATACGATCATACAATGAAGAACGTGCGACGGTATGGGCCAAAACACTGCCACCCTCAGAAACCTCCAATCTAACAAATTGATTGGCTAACGCCTGAATATCCAAAGCCAAAGGTCGCTCTCCAACGGATAGATAAGCCAAACTACCCATGCTGACTGACTTCCGGCTCAAGGCATCGGCCACCACATTGGCCTTCCCCGGATGATAGAGAATAGTAATGTCATAATCTTTCAGCAACTCTAACCANTCACACGGTACCCCATACAAATAGTGCCTCCACATCTTCAAGGCATGAAAAATGGCTGCAAGCTCCAGATCATGGACTGGATAGTTCTTCCCATGAATCTTCAACTGACGTGAAGCATAGGCTATAACCTTCCCATCATGCATCAACACTGCACCAAACCCAACTCTCGAAGCATCACAATACACGGTGTAAGAACCTGAACCTGTGGGAAATACCAACACTGGTGTTGTGGTCAATGCTGTCTTGAGCTTCTGAAAGCTCGCTTCACA
>ML269874.1:49730-71222 GCA_005239495.1 Nicotiana undulata
CTCCATAAAAGCAGCGGGGGCATCGGTTAACCCCAACGACATGACCAAGAACTCATAATGCCCATAACGAGTGCGAAAAGCTGTCTTAAGCACATCAGAAGCCCTAATCCTCAGCAGATAATAACCAGACCTCAAGTCTAGTTTAGAGAATACCATAGCACACTGAAGCTGATCAAATAAGTCGTCAATCCTAGGCAAAGGATACTTGTTCTTGATAGTAACCTTATTCAACTGTCGGTAGTCAATACACATCCTCATTGATCCATATTTCTTCTTCACGAACAATACTGGAGCACCCCAAGGTGAAACACTAGGCCTGATGAAGCCTTTATCCAACAAATCCTGTAACAACTCCTTTAACTCCCTTAACTCTGGCGGAGCCATACGATACGGGGGAATATAAATGGGCTGAGTGCCCTCAACTAGCTCAATACAAAAATCAATATCCCTATCGGGTGGCATACCCGGCAGGTCAACAGGGAATACCTCTGGAAATTCACGAACCATGGCCACAGACTCTATAGAAGGAACATCAACACTAGCATCACGAACATGGGCCAAATAGGCCAAACAACCCTTCTCGATCATACGCCGAGCCTTCATATAAGAAATAACCCTACCAGAAGAATGACTAGGAGTCCCTCTCCACTCTAAACGAGGCACACCTGGTAAGGCCAATGTCACTATCTTGGCATGACAGCCCATAATAGCATGATAGGGAGATAGCCAATCCATCCCCAATATAACATCAAAGTCAACCATATCAACAAGCAAAATATCAACCTGAGTCTCCAGACCACCAATAGCTACTACGCAAGCACGGTAGACTCGATCTACCACTATAGAATCACCCACCGGTGTAGACACATGCACAACATTACCCAAGGAATCATGGGGCATACTCAAATAAGGGGCAAAATATGAAGACACATATGAGAATGTAGAACCCATATCAAATAACACTGAAGCCTCTTGGCTGCACACTGAAACCGTACCAGTAATAACTGCATCAGAAGCCTCAGCATCTGGACGAGCAGGAAAAGCATAACACCGGGGCTGAGCCCCTCCAACCTGCACATCTTTGGGTCTACCTGCGACGGGCTGACCTCTACCCCTCATGGCCTGCCCTCCACCTCTATGCGTCTGACCTCCACCTCTGGCACCACGAACACCACCCCTAGCTGGTTGATGGGGTGAGGGTGCACTTGATGCGGGAACCATGGCTCGGGAACCCTGATACTGAGAGCCACCAAAACCTCGGGGGGAAAACCTAGAAATATGCCCCATACCACCGCAAGTGAAGCAAGACCTCGGCAGCTGAGAATACTGACCCTAGAACTGTCCCTGACGACCAGAATGACCACTCTAATAGCTCTGAATCGGTGGTGCACTGATGGACGCCGAAGGTGCACTGCGGAATACCTGGAGTGCCGACTGATAAGGCCTAGGAGGATGACCTCTTCCAAAGGGATCTCTGCCTCCAGATGAGGCACCACTGAAACGGCCAAAATGACGAGGTCTCTTGTCAGACCCCTGTCCACCACCCAGGGATAATACCATCTCAATGCGCCTAGCCACATCGGCTGCATCCTGAAAGGAGATATCAGTAGCGGTCTCTCTGGCCATCTGAAGCCTGATGGGATGAGCTAGACCCTCAATAAACCTCCGAACCCTCTCCCGATCGGTGGGTAGTATCATAATGGCATGCCTGGCCAGCGTAATGAACCTGGTCTCGTACTGAGTGACGGACATGGAGCCCTGCTATAGACGCTCAATCTGCCTCCGAAGATCCTCTCTCTGAGTAACTGGAAGGAATTTCCCCAAGAACAACTCGGAGAACTGAGCCCAAGTCAGAGGTGCAGACACAGCTGGTCTGGTCAAGCAGTAATCTCTCCACAAAGTCTTAACGGTACCAGAAAGACGAAATGTAGCAAAATCTACTCCATTGGACTCCACAATGCCCATGTTCCGAAGAACCTCATAACAGCTGTCTAAATAATCTTGGGGATCCTCTGATGGTGCACCAGTAAATGTAGTAGTGAATAACTTGGTGAACCGATCCAACCTCCACAGAGCGTCTGCTGACATGGCTGCTCCCTCAACTGTCGGTGCCACAATACCCGACTAAACTACTCCGGCTGTCTGAGGTACCGGAGTGTAGAACTAAGTGGCAAGCTGCTCTGGCGTATGGATAGCAGGAGTCTGGGTCCCTCCCCCAGCCTGAGATCCAGATGGTGCAGTAGGAAGAAGACCGGCCTGAGCCACACTCTCCATGAGTCCCACTAAGCGGACTAGAGCGTCCTGAAGCACTGGGGTGGCAATGAACCCCTCTGGGACCTGAGCTGGTCCAACTGGGACTGTCTGAGTAGGAACCTCACCGGCAAAGTCTACCTGTGGGTCCTCTACTGGAGCTGCTGCCCTAGCTCTGCCTCGGCCTCGGCCTCTCGTAGGAGCTATAATAGGAGGATCAGGTTGCTGGTCGGTCGATGAGGAAGCACGCGTTCTCGCAATCTGCGAGAGAGTAAAATAGAGACTCAATTAGCATTCAGAATTCAATTGGCACGACAGAGAATGAAAGATGTGAAGCTATTCCTAACTTTGCAGCCTCTGGGGGGAAAATACAGACGTCTCCGTACCGATCCCTCAGGCTCTACCGAGTTTGTCCATTAGTTGTGAGACCTAAGCAACCTAGGGCTCTGATACCAACTTGTCATGACCCGAAATCCCACCTTCGGGCCATGACTGCATCTAACGTTGAACCCGCTAGACAAGCCAACGTTTGAACTAGATAAAATTCATTAACAACTATCACAGATAAGATAACTAAGGTATCGATGGTCAACAACATGAAGGTTAACAAATGGCCAAAAATACATAGCAATTTCGAAGTAAAACCCATATACGAATCCCAGAACTGGTGTCACATACTCACAAATTGTCTAAGAGATTACTAAAAACAAAGGTGTGAAAATACGTACATAGGACTGTCTTTGAAATATAAAGTAAGACAGAGCTGAAAGTGAAGGGTAGGAGGTGACGCCAAGGCCCACGAACGTATGTGGGTCTACCTCGATGTCTCCTGTATGAACTGATGAGATGCTCCGACCGTCACTGATCACCAGGTCTGGCTGCGTAGTCGGCACAACATAAAGAAGTGCAGGTGTAGCATCAGTACAACCGATCCCATGTACTGAGTAAGTGTCGAGCCTAACCTCGGCGAAGTAGTGATGAGGCTAGGACCGACAGCAATATGTGTACCTGTGCAATTCTATGTAATGATAGGAGAATATCGACGGAAATAAGCTAGTAAGACAGATACGGGGAGAACATGCTAGGGGTAAAAGGGCAACCAAAAATGCTAGTACGGTAGAACAGGGTAATCACTGAAATGTAAAGATAAAGGCAGGAATTTAACTTCTCAAACAGATAATGAACAACAAAAGGCACAGCATGACCTCTCGTGCATAACTTCACAATCACTCGACACATAATGTCCCCTCATGCATGTAAAATAACACTCGGCACGGAATGTCTCCTCGTGCATAACCTCACAATCACTCGGCACGGAATGTCCCCTCGTGCATATATAATAACACTCGGCACGGAATGTCCCCTCGTGCATAACCTCACAATCACTCGGCACGGAATGTCCCCTCGTGCGACAAATAATAAAACAAAGCAACAATAATGTGAAAGTCAACAGTACGAAGTCTCAAGTGCATGGAAATATTCAATACAATTCTATTGTCCCGTCAAGGAGAAAACACCAATTACAATTCAACAATGCCTGATGAGGGTCTTAGCTATAACCATCCTCGCATCAGAATTACAATTTCAACAGTGTAAGCCTCGACTGAAACAAGAAACTCAATAACTTTTCCACGTCATGAAACAACATCAAGGTATCACTTTTAACTCATCAATTACTCATAGTGCGGAGAATATCAAGAACACAGTAAGTTTCATCACAAATGACTCACGGGCATGCTTGACCGCAACGCATAGGCACTCGTCACCACGCCTATACGTTGGACATGAGTTACACATAGTAAATAAGACTCTACACCTAATCCCTCAAGCTGAGGTTAAGCCAAACACTTACCTCGGCTCCAACAATGCAAGTCAAGCCTCAATCACAGCCTTCCCTCTCGAATCCAACTCTGAATCGGATGGTTCGACCCTGGGCCCACACGTTCAGATTTTCAAAAAATCATGAAGGAATCAATTCTCGGAGTCTAAGGATCGAAGTTGTGTAATTTATACAAGGATTCATGGCCTAACATGGAAAATCACGAAATACCTAAGAACCTTAAAGTTTACTACCTAATTCTATGATTTTTTTAGGTGATTTTGTAGTGAATTTAACTAGGAATTAATGTTAAAACGGGAAGTTTATGGGGTTTTAACTTACCTCTTATAGTGGGTGGTCGTGGAAGGTGCTTCCCCAAGCTTGGATGCTCTCTAATGGAGGTTGAAGATGGATGAAATGAGGAAAACCCGAAATTTTGGGCATTTAAGAGGGGCTGCAAATAGGGGTTTCCGCACCTGCGAGAAAAATGATCGCCCCTGCGGAAGAAGGGCCTGGGCCCTTGGGCTCGCACCTGCGGAGTTAGAAGCCGCACCAGCGGTCCCGCTCCTGTAGAGGAAGAGTCGCGCCTGCAATGGACGTCGCACTTGCGAAGGCTGGGACCGCACCTGCAGTCCCGTGCCTGCGGCCTGGGTCTCGCACCCTTCGGACTGTGGGCAAGGGGGCTGGGGATCGCACCTGCGAGGCTGGGACCGCAGGGGCGATCCCGCACCTGCGGCTGGGCAACTGCACCTGCGGTCACACCAGCTGTTGTAAACCAGCAGTGATATTTGCTGGTTTTTGGCCTCATGCGGGGTTCGGGAGGCACCTGGGCCCACCCGAGCCCCCGTCTGAATATACCAACAAGTCCCAAATCATGAAACGGACTTGCTCGAGCTCACAGATTACTCAATACCAAGCTAAAACTCAAAAATGACCCTCCAAAACTCCTATGTTCAACACTTAAGAACTTGAAATTCTAAGATTCTATTACGATGCGCCGAACCGACCCACACAACTCGGAACGACTTCAAATTTTGCAGACAAGTTATAATTGGCACGACGGAACTATTCAGTGTCTCAGAATTCCATTCGGACCTCGAAAACATAAAATCACATTCCAAACCAAATTTCAAATTCTATGAAACTTCTCAGAACTTCATTTTGATCTGAAACCTATCAAATCAAGTCTGTTTCTTACCAAATTTCATAGATAACTTATATAACACATATTGAACCTGTTCCGGGCTCCGAAATCATAATACGGGCACGACAGCATAGGTTTCACATCAAGGTTCATTTTCATAAGCCTTTAATATTTTCATAAAATAATTTTCTTTAAAAATTCATTTCTTGGACTTGGGACCTCGGAATTCGATTCCTGGCATTCGCCCAAGTCCCATATTTTCCTACGGACCTTCCGGGACTGTCGGATCACGGATCCGGGTCTGTTTACCAAAAATGTTGACCAAAGTCAACTTTATTCAATAAATTATCATAAAATTCCATTTTCATCAAATTTAAACATAAGGGCTTCCCGGCTACACGCCCCGGGCTGCACCCGCATATCGAGGTGAGATTAACAGAGGCTTTTCGGGTCCTCAGAACACCGATTTAGCTAAAATTTCGTTAGGATGACCTTTTGGGTCATCACACCCATTTAACAACAGTAAAACGAATAGTTTCCTATCTCATCGAAGCTACTTCTTATGGACTATGGCATCCTAATTCTAAAAATTTTAAACCCTGAAGGATTTTCAAATGCTGACCTTGTAGGTGACAAAGAGGACAGGAAAAACACTAGTGGGACATGGCAATTTTTTCACGCCCCAAAATCGGGGAGAGTGATCGGCGCTCAACCGAGTGAACCCGGTCGAGCAAGCATGTTAGATACTTCTACCCAAACTTACTCATGACAAAGAGAAGTCATATTCACTAGACCACTGGTAGATCGTGTATACAATACCAAATCATTTCCATTAGTTACTTCATTTTTAATGTCTCAAAATACGCATATTTTCATAGGATAAAGTGGAATATATGGTTCAAACACAACATAACTCATTTGACTTTCCAAGCACCCATGTACAACCCACACTATGTCTATGGAACCTTTAATAATTACAAAGAGTAGATAGTCGTGCCGGCAATAAGGCCCCGGCTATATCTCAAAACGTGATATTATAATAAACAAAAGATGTAAAACTCCGGAATGAAGTGGGGCTCACCGAGTCTGCTTGGAGGAGGGTGTATTGATATCACTGATCAATGCTACCTATTGTGGAACCACCTACATCCATTAAAGATACAACGTCCCAGGCAAAAGGGACAGTAGTATTGTCGAATAGTACTAGTATGTATAACTAAACACAATTTCAATAAAATGAATAATAATACACGGAAGAACAATAATGAAATCAATAGAAGCCTTAAACAATACCAAAATATCAAGTTAATAACAACATAAGTTTTCGAGTAAATTTCCATGTTTTTAGGTTGGGAGATCTTTAATACCGATATACCATCATTCACAATACCACCGTACTTTTACACGGAGTCCGATCACGGCTCGATCGTCTAGGCCACCTCATTTGAGGCATCAACCACAACCACAATTTAAATTATAATTTCCAGCATAATTACCACCATGTGTGCGGCATGACGTTCGATCCCGACTCGGTCGGCTTGGCCGTCTCGCCCGAGACATTACCCTTTTCTATCAATCAACTCACTTTATAATTCTTTCACATATTTTCAATTCATTGGCACTAGTGGCCACAATCATGATATCATTCATGGCACTTGTGTCGCGCCCCCTTTTTTTCCTCGCGGAGATCGGGTTCAGGACATTTGGGTTGAGACAACTCTTTTCCTTTTGGGAAGGGGCTTGCATTTTTTGAGAGTCGCCACCTAAAGATTTTAAAGGTGCGTTAGGGCACCTAAGGGGTTCATTTACAACTACGTTGTTAACCAGAGATAGGGTAAGGGCTTGAAATTATCCTAAGGGGAAGGTGTTAGGCACCCCTCAGGATCCACAAGTGTGGTTCCCGGCCAAATAGCTTTGTTAATTTCTGTAACTTAGCAAACAAAAAAAAGGCTCAGATAAGAAGGGATTCAAGTCTTAAGCATACAAGGTATTTGAAAATAATTAGAGAAGAGCTAAGTTTTGAAAAGATCTACAGTCTAAGCATGTAAAGTAAAGGATATCCTAGGTATGAGAAAATATGGATCACATCAATGCAATACCCGGTATGACACTTGTCAAAGAGGTGCTACATGTGGTATTAACTTATCGGTCATAACATCCATATTCTACCCTTTCCCGACCTCGTGAAGGTAATTAAAGCGCGTGTTGGTCACTATAACGACCCGACCGGTCGTTTTGAAGATTTCAGCTATGTTCGGTGGCGTAAGGTCATGAACAACTTCACATTGTATATATCGACCTGCATGGGTGGTTAGATTCGAATACCGGATAATCCGGAGTCGAATTGGAAAGAAAATTCTCATTTCAGAAGCCTTAAGTTGGAAGAATCAACTAAGATTGGAATTTTGATTAAATGACCTCCGAATCAGGATTTGAAGGTTCCATCAGATTTGTATGATGCTTTCGGACTTGGGCGTATATTCGTACCGGGATTTGGATAACCCGGGAGCGTTTCGACGTATATTATGGACGATAACATTTTAGAAGAATTTCATAAATCTAGGTTGAAAGGCATTTCAGTGATATAGATGTCCGTTTGGGATTCCGAGCCTGGGAATAGATCCGTATGGTAATTCTCGAGTTGGGAGTGCGATCGGAAGGGAATTCGGATGTCCGAAGGTTATTTTGAAGTCATTTGGCTAAAGATAGAAATTTGAACGTTTTTGAGAAATCCGACCGGAAGTGGAAATTTTGATAGCGGGGTCGGAATGCGATTCCGGAAGTTGGAATAGGTTCGTAGTGTCATTTTTGACGTGTGTGCAAAATTTCAGGTCATTCGGACGTGGTTTGGTAAGTTTTGGCATCGTTGGCGAATTTTGAAAGTTTAGAAGTTCTTAGGCTTGAATCCGAGGTTGATTCAGTGTTTTGGTGTTGTTTTGGGTTTTCCAAAGGTTCGACTAAGTTCGGGTAGTGATATATGACTTGTGGGAATTGTTGGTTGAGGTCCCGAGGGGCTCGGGTGGGTTTCGGATAGATATGGATTGTGTTGCGCTCGTTTTTTATGTTTCGGCATCGTTTATTCAAGCATAATTGGTACCATATTAAGCAAATAAGCTCCAATTTCTGTTTTTAATGAAGCTTTATATCCGTATCGTAATTACGAAACTATAGCAAAAAGAATCATCGAATTTGGACATCGTATGAGGAAGTTATGCCCATTTTAGTGTCTGGAAATAGAGTTGGTGCTGGGGTTTCGCAGGTGCGAGGTTGGGTCCGCACCCACAGAGCCGCAGGTGCGTTAAATGATCCGCAGGTACGGAATTGACAGCTGGAAATGCGCAGGTGCGGGTATTTTGGTCGCACCTGCGAAAACCCCTGAGTATAGAAAACTAGACCGCGTCATTTTAGTATTTTGAGCATATCTTGAGTTCTAGAGCTCCGATTGAGGTGATTTTTGCGGCGTTATTCTCGTCTTTTCATCAGGGTCAGTATATAAGTACTATTTTTGAATTTTAATATGATTATAGAAGTTTAGGTTTTTGAATTAATCCATATTTTGATTGGGAAAATTGGGGGTTTTGAAAGAAAACTTCTAAAATAAAAATTTATGATTTGGATGACCAAATGATATCGAGTTGGATAAATTTAGTATGTGTGAACTCATATCGGAATGGGTAATCGGATTTTTATAAAATTTATCGGGTTCCGAGGTGCGGGCTAGGGAGCCGACTTTTGGGTCGATTTTTATAAATTAGTAAAGATTGAACTTTATTATTTGGAATCATTCCTTATACGTTTTATATGTATTTTGAAGTTGTTTTAGTTGATTTTGAGCCGTCTGAAGGCCTTTCCGCCTGAGAAGTCTACTTTGAGTATCTGTTCGTCATCTTTGAGGTAAGTATCTTGCCTAACCTTTTGTGGGGGAACTCCCCCTTAGGGTTGAGTCTTCTTTGTTGACTGTAGTCCGTGTATGCGAGGTGACGAGTGTGTACTCGGACTTATTTACTAATAGATTGACCTTTTAGGATTCGTAAGTCCTTATATTACCTCTATTTTGAGTTGTAATTGTTATAATTGAAACCTTGGTTGTTTACTTCATCCTTTCTTGCTTAAATTAGAATTACTTGCTTTTGGATTCCTTCGTTGTCTATTTGATCTTAATTGACTTAACTGAATATATTATTGCTCTCACCTTCATGCTATATTTGCTTTCTAAAACTGCTCAATTGACTATATTAGTGTTATCTTGCTTTGTAGTTGTTTAGTCGTAGTTAGAACAGTCATTTGTTAGAGTCAAACATGCCCGTGAGTCTTACATTGTGATCTATATGACTTTTTCTCTTATGTGCTACTTGGGTCTAATTGATGAATACTTATGTTGTTGATGTCTTCTTGATGTTGCCTATTACTGGACCTTCGTTTGAGCTGAGTTTTATTCCGTAAAGTTAATTTCATATGAGAGATTGATTATAGCTGTTTTTCCCTTGCCAGGATGGTATTGTTTTTCATTGTTGACTCCCTTGCCAGGATGGTGTGTTTTCTATTATTGCTTTGATGTTATGGTATTGGTTGCATTGTTGATTCCCTTGCTGGGACATTGTGATTTATGGTTCCTATAGTTGATGTGTTTCGTCGATTTGTTGTGTATTTATTTATCTATGCACGATGAGACATGCCGTGCCGAATGTTTATTATTTATCGCACGAGGGGACATGCCGTGATGATTGTTTATTATTTATCGCACGAGGGGATATGCCGTGCCGATTGTTTATTATTTATCGCACGAGGGGATATTCCGTGCCGATCGTTTATTATTTATCGCACGAGGGGACATGCCGTGCCGATTGCTTATTATTTATTGCACGAGGGGACATTCTGTGCTGAGTGTTCATTTATTTATTTATGCACGAGGGGACATTCTGTGCCAAGTGATTATTTACTTTAGCACGAGAGGACATGCCGTGCACTTGTCTTTGCATTATACGTTTCCGTGTTCTTGTTTGATATTTACCGCATTTGTTTAAGAGTTAATATTCCGTTGTTTAAATTCGGATATTCGCATTGATCCCTTACTACATTTATTGACAAGACAAGTTTTGAGTACGAACTGAGTTCTGATAGATTTACCTTTGAGGAGATTATGATTAAGAGATTATTTTGAAAAGGTATTATTGAAAAGTAATGGTTTTCGAAATGCTTATATCTGAAGACTTTTACATCAAAAGTATATTTGAAAAGCACTAGTCTTGCATAAAATGATTCTTGGAAGTCTTTATTTGGAAAGTACCTTTGGAAACTTCGTAATTTGAAAGGAAACTATGTTTTACGTAACCCTCTCTAGTACATATACTTATATACATTTTGGAGAAAGTATGTTTTCAACGGAAATCTTTCTACATAAAAATGATTTTATTAGCAAAGCTTTTCATATGATCTGTTGTTTAAGGGTTCCCACCAGTTTATGGAATATAATGGCTAAGGCTCAATGTGAATAAATAGATGCAGAGTTGAGTTGTGGGGTTCTCTATTGCATTGTGTTTTTCTTCGGGTTTGGTTTGTTTTGCTATCCATCTTCCTGTGTAATTTATGTTGTTTCCTGGTTATTTTTCTATAATTTGTTTTCCGTATTATATTGTCATTGTTGTAAATTATCCTGTAAATTCTTAGATAGATGTAGTGTTCGGTTACTTCTATATTCATGTTAATTATTTTGTAGACCAGTGGTGTCTTGACTAGTCCTCGCCACTACTCCACTGAGGTTAGTCTTGATACTTACTAGGCACCGCTGTGGTGTGCTCATACTACTCTTCTGTGCATTTTTGTTTGCACAGATCCAGGTTTTGATTGATAGTAACTGCGCAGATGATTGCTGAGGAGACTCAAGGTAACCTGTTGCTGCACTCGCAGGCTTTGGAGTCACCTTCTTTGTATTATTATTTTTCATACACTGTCACATTTATTTCCAAAACAGTTGTATTTAGAAGTCGTAGGAGATTCGTAGAGCTTATGACTTGTATTACCGGGTTTTGGGGAAATGTAACTTTTGTCAAGATTTCCATATCGAAACTGTTGGATTTCTTTTAATATTGTTGTTGTTCAGTGAAATGTTAGGCTTACCTAGTCCCTAAGACTAGGTGCCATCACGATACCCGACGGAGGAAAATTTAGGCCGTGACAAGTTGGTATCAGAGCTCTAGGTTCATAGGTGCTACGAGTCATAAGCGAGTTTAGTAGAGTCTTGCCGATCGGTACAGAGACGTCTGTACTTATCTTCGAGAGGCTACAGAACTATTAGGATGGTTTCCCTTCCTTCATTCCTATCGTGCGAGTTCATTGATCTTGAATTTCGAAGTTATCTTTCCATTCTCTCACCGATGGTGAGGACACGAACTGCGGTACCTGATGATGTTACCCGAAGCAAGTGTCGCAAGGATCAGAGATAAAGGCCGACAAGGAGTACATGCTGCAGTTAAGATGCCTATCAGAGCAGCCATTGAGGAGCCACCAGTAATTCTAGTTGGGGGACAAGTGCTCGAGATGCCTGTTGCCACCCCGGACTTCAAAGGACCTGGGTGCAGTTCTGAGTATAATTGGAACATGGACTCAGGCGAGATTAATTCTAGTCCGCCGGCTATTCCACAGATCAGGGGAGGAGTTCAGACTCACACCGACTACACTCCAGAGCAACGAGATCATATTGACCAGGTACCAGTTGTCATGACAGCACGGCATGTGGTTTTAGTTCAACCGTGGTTAGGGTAGCAGCATCAGAGGAAGAATACCTTGGACTTGAGAGGTACAGGAAGTACCACCCTCTTAACTTTCAGTGGATTGGCGACAGATAATGCAGGTTTTTTGGAGGAGTGTCACTATATTCTTTGTACTTCGAGTATTGTTGAGACGAGCAGGATTGCTTTTGTCACATCTCAGGTTCAGAGTAGTGGGTTTGTCAGTGGTGGTGGGCACATGAGTGGGGTAGCCCAGCCAAGTGAGTTTCAGTTGCATGGATTCAGGTTTCAGAGATGTTATTGAGGGAGTTTGCACCCTAGTCCCTCCGAGATGAATGGCGCACGGAGTTTGAGCAGTTGCATCAGGGCACTATGTCACCATTAGGGTACGTCGTCGGATTCAGCGAGTTGGCCAGATATGTACCTCGCAATGTTGCCTCAGTTAGAAGGCACATAGGCTGGAAAGATTTACTGGTCCCTATTATGGAGGCAGGGTACGACACGGTAGAGGTTTGTGGGTCAACCAATTCAGTTTGCGTTGCCAGCTTAGCATGGGGTTTCAGGTACCCATGGGTTTCATAGGACTCGTATTGTATGGTTCCCACAGCCACGTTAGCAGAGAGGTTGTTTAAGCGTGGAGATGTTAGCCACAAAGTGAGAGATTGTTCCAGGATTCAGGCAGGTGTGTTATAGCAGGGTATTCAGGTGAGTAGGGGGCGCCCAAGAGGGGGAGGCCTGACCCATTGATGTGTTCCATATGGTAAACTGGAGACCGTTAGGTCAGATGTTATCATACATGTATGTTTTGATCTGCTTCACAGAAACACCATTTGTATCTCTCTATAGTTCGGTTGGTCGGAGCGAGTTTCCCTTATTTGTTGCTTTATTGATAAGTGAATTTCATGCTTCGCACTCTATTTTTCATGTTTGCTCCTGCTGGGGGATTCTATGAGTAGTATCTCGTGCCTATCATTGTTTTATTCATCATTTATAGTGGTGAGACTAGGAGTGAGTCCTTGTTGTTCTTCGTGGTAAGCTCTATGTGATTTTTTCTAAGTATTTTGTTTACGAACTGTGATTTGATACTCCATCGAGATGTGAGTCCAGTGAGCGTTATGATTTTTATCAGCTGAGATGAATTAGTGGAGGAATTTCAACTGGCATGATATGTTTTCGATATGTGATTTAGAGTTGAGACCGAGGTCCTCGTGATATTTGTGATTCGATAAGTTTTGACTGGGCTGAGTACCGTGGTGGGAATTTTATCAGGATGGAATCCTTGTGATTTGTTCATATGCTTTGCTTCCTCCTTGTTATATTGCTTCTGGTAAGTCAGTATTGATAGAGATTTGTACCTATGGGCTTGTTTGATAGTTCCTTTATATGTTTCTATATTCATATTCAGTCATTCTGTTATTTGCTTCTTTAGTTTAACTTACGGGATGTGTGCCCTGTGGTGTTAGTTGTGGCTCGATGATTCGGGTTTTTAATAATGAAGTCTTCGTGTTTATTGCATCATTATCAGTATTATGGGGTTTGGAACAGAGTCCGTTCAGATGTGGGGCTAATTGCCAATGTTGAGTTGATTTCGGGTAGCTATTGCGATCAAAAGTGTTATTTGAGCCTATGTGGGATGTGCTATGTTGTGTGGTCGTGCCTTATGGGCGTGGTCATGAGTTAATGCAATTTGTTGAAGCTAAGGTCGGATAAGGATTTAGAATCGGGTCTTTTGGAAATGAGTAGAAGGTGAGAAATTGAGATAAAAAGCTTATCGGTGGTGATAGAAAGGCTATACTGCAGAGGGATTGTGTCATCAGGCTTATGTAGGTTGGGGTGACGTGGGATCACCCGCGGGTGTGTGTTGGAAGTGTGCATTTAGTGATTTGAGGACTTCGAGGCGAGTCTTGGCACGTTCGAGGACGAACGGTTATTTTAAGAGGGGGAGAATGTAACGACCCGACCGGTCGTTTCGAGGATTTCAGCTATGTTCGAAGGCGTAAGGTCATGAACAGCTTCACATTGTATATATCGACCTGCATGGGTGGTTAGATTCAGTTACCGGATAATCCGGAGTCGAATTGGAAAGAAAATTCTCATTTCGGAAGCCTTAAGTTGGAAGAATCAACTGAGATTGGAATTTTGACTAAACGACCTCCGAATCAAGATTTGAAGGTTCCAGCAAGTTCGTATGATGCTTTCAGACTTGGGCGTATGTTCGGATCGGGATTTGGATAACCCGGGAGCGTTTCGGCGTATATTATGGAAGATAACATTTTAGAAGAATTTCATAAATCTGGGTTGAAAGGCATTTCAGTGATATAGATGTGTGTTTGGGATTCCGAGCCTGGGAATAGATCCATATGGTAATTCAGGAGTTGGGAGCGCGATCGTAAGTGAATTCGGATGTCCGTAGGTTATTTTGAAGTCATTTGGCTAAAGATAGAAATTTGAACGTTTTTTAGGAATCCGACCGGAAGTGGAAATTTTGATAGCGGGGTGGGAATGCGATTACGGAAGTTGGAATAGGTTCATTGTGTCATTTGTGACGTGTGTGCAAAATTTCAGGTCATTCGGACGTGGTTTGGTAAGTTTTGGCATCGTTGGCGAATTTTGAAAGTTTAGAGGTTCTTAGGCTTGAATCTGAGGTTGATTCTGTGTTTTGGTGTTGTTTTGGGTTTTCCAAAGGTTTGACTAAGTTTGGGTAGTGATATATGACTTGTGGGAATTGTTGGTTGAGGTCCCGAGGGGCTCGGGTGGGTTTCAGATAGATATGGGTTGTGTTGCACTCATTTTTTATGTTTCGGCATCGTTTCTTCAAGCATAATTGGTACCACATTAATCACATGAGTTCCAATTTCTGTTTTTATTGAAGCATTAGATCCGTATCGTAATTAAGGAGTTATAGCAAAAAAAATCATCGAATTTGGACATCGTATGATAAAGTTATGCTCATTTTAGTGTCGGAGAATAGAGCTGGTGCTGGTGTTTCGCAGGTGCGAGGTTGGGTCCGCACCCACGGAGCCGCAGGTGCGTAAAATGGTCCGCAGGTGCAGAATTGACAGCTGGAAATGCACAGGTGCGGGTATTTTTGTCGCACCTGCAAAAACCCCTGAGTATAGAAAACCAGACCGCATCATTTTAGTATTTTGAGCATATCTTGATTTCTAGAGCTCCGATTGAGGTGATATTTGCGGCGTTCTTCTCGTCTTTTCATCGGGGTCAGTATATAAGTATTATTTTTGCATTTTAATAATTATAGAATTTAATTTTATTGGAATTAATCCATGTTTTGATTGGGGAAATTGGGGGTTTCGAAAGAAAACTTCTAAAATGAAAATTTATGATTTGGATGAACAAATGATATCGGAATTGGATAAATTTAGTATGGGTGAACTCGTATCGGAATGGGTAATCGGATTATTGTAAAATTTGTCGGGTTCCGAGGTAGGGGCCCGGGGGTCGACTTTTGGGTCGATTTTTATAAATTAGTAAAGATTGAACTTTATTATTCGGAATCATTCCTTATACGTTTTATATGTATTTTGAAGTTGTTTTAGTTGATTTTGAGCCATCCGGAGGCCTTTCTGCCCGAGAACTCTACTTTGAGTATCTGGTCGTCGTCTTTGAGGTAAGTATCTTGCCTAACCTTTTGTGGGGAAACTCCCCCTTAGGGTTGAGTCTTCTTTGTTGACTGTAGTCCGTGTATACGAGGTGACGAGTGTGTACTCAGACTTATTTGCTAATAGATTGACCTTTTAGAATTCGTATGTCCTTATGTTACCTGTGTATGAGTTGTAATTGTTATAATTAAATCCTTGGTTGTTTACTTCATCCTTTCCTGCTTAAATTAGAATTACTTGCTTTTGGATTCCTTCATTGTCTATTTGATCTTAATTGACTTAACTGAATATTTTACTGCTCTCACCTCCATGATATATTTGTTTTCTAAAATTGCTCAATTGACTATATTAGTGTTATCTTGCTTTATAGTTGTTTAGTCGTAGTTAGAACAGTTATTCGTTAGAGTCAAGCATGCCCGTGAGTCTTACATTGTGATCTATATGACTTTTTCTCTTATGTGCTACTTGGGTTTAATTGATGAATAATTATGTTGCTGCTGTCTTCTTGATGTTGCCTATTACTGGGCCTTCGTTTGAGCTGTGTTTTATTCCGTAAAGTTTATTGCTTAGGCGAGATTGGTTATAGTTATTTTTCCCTTGCCGGGATGGTATTGTTTTTCATTGTTGACTCCCTTGCCGGATGGTGTGTTTTCTATTATTGCTTTGCTGTTATGGTATTGGTTGCATTATTGATTTCCTTGCTGGGACATTGTGATTCATTGTTCCTATAGTTGATGTGTTTCGTCGATTTGTTGTGTATTTATTTATCTATACACGAGGGGACATGACTGTGCCGATTGTTTATTATTTATCGCACGAGGGGACATGTTGTGCCGATTGTTTATTATTTATCAAACAAGGGGACATGCCATGCCGATTGTTTATTATTTATCGAACGAGGGGACATGCCGTGCCGATTATTTATTATTTATCGCACGAGAGGACATGCCATGCCGATTGTTTATTATTTATTGCATGAGGGGACATTCCGTGTCGAGTGTAATTTATTTATTTATGCACGAGGGGACATTCTGTGCCAAGTGATTATTTACTTTAGCACGAGGGGACATGTCGTGCACTTGTCTTTGCATTATACTTCTCCGTGTTATTGTTTGATATCTACCGCATTTGTTTAAGAGTTAATATTCCGTTTTTTAAATCCGGATATTCGCATTGATCCCTTACTACATTTATTGACAAGACAAGTTTTGAGTACGGACTGAGTTCCGACAGATTTACCTTGAGGAGATTATGATTACGAGATTATTCTGAAAAGGTATTATTGAAAAGTAATGGTTTTTGAAATGATTATATCTGAAGACTTTTACATCAAAAGTATATTTGAAAAGCACTAGTCTTTCATAAAATGATACTTGGAAGTCTTTATTTGGAAAGAACCTTTGGAAGCTTCTGCAATTTGAAAGAAACTATGTTTTACATAACCCTCTCTAGTACATATACGTATATATATTTTGGAGAAAGTATGTTTTCAAAGAAAATCTTTCTACATAAAAATGATTTTATTAGCAAAGCTTTTCATATGATCTGTTGTTTAAGGGTTCCCACCAGTTTATGGAGTTTAATGGCTAAGGCTCGATGTGAATAAATAGATGCAGAGTTGAGTTGTGGGGTTCTCTATTACATTGTGTTTTTCTTCGGGTTTGGTTTGTTTTGCTATCCATCTTCCTGTGTAATTTATGTTGTTTCCTGGTTATTTTTCTATAATTTTCCTTCCGCATTATATTGTCATTGTTGTAAATTATTCTGTAAATTCTTAGATAGATGTAGTGTTCGGTTACTTCTATATTCATGTTAATTAGTTTTGTAGACCAATGGTGTCTTCACTAGTCCTCGTCACTACTCCACCGAGGTTAGTCTTGATACTATTAGGCACCGTTGTGGCGTGCTCATACTACTCTTCTGTGCATTTTTGTTTGCATAGATCCAGGTTTTGATTGTTAGTAACTGCGCGGATGATTGCTGAGTATACTCAAGGTAACCTATTGCTGCGTTCGCAAGCTTCGGAGTCACCTTCCTTGTATTATTATTATTCATACATTGTCACATTTATTTCCAAAACAATTGTATTTAGAAGTCGTAGGAGATTCGTAGAGCTTATGACTTGTATTACCGGGTTTTGGGGAAATGTAACTTTTGTCAAGATTTCCATATTGAGACTGTTGGATTTCCTTTATTATTGTTGTTGTTCAGTGAAATGTTAGGCTTACCTAGTCCCTAAGACTAGGTGCCATCATGATACCCGACGGAGGGAAATTTGGGTCGTGACAGTCACGAACCCTATCGCGTGCTGTTACCCGTCCCTTCCTATCAGTCCTGGAGGAGGTTAAGACTACTATCCTAAGAAGGTGATACTAGGCAGACCCTCAGGTTTAAAAGGTAAAAATTCTAGGGTGGCAGACAAAAGCATATAGGGCTGCAGTTAATGGGAAAATATAAAAGCAAGTAAAGGCTCAAGTTTACCTCCCCAAGTAATGCAATTAGACAACACGACTCAAAACACAGTTAAGGGGAGTATTTAAATTCAGAATCCTAAGACATGGTGTCTAAGTGAGTTCAGGAGATAAACAAATATGCAGGCCTATTTTTTTTATTACTTAGAAAAGGGGTCCTAGTCAATTTGCCTACTGATTCGAAACCTTTTTAGCATTGAGTAGCATATACAGGAAGACAGATTTCCAGTTTTAGACAAATTAATCACCTAAGTCTCGCTTGGGTGTGAGATAGTATATACCAATTACCAGAATTTACTTAGACGAGAGTTGTTCAACATTGTATTATCTAAACATGTTGCTCTAGGCATTCAGAATGCAGACTTATCATCAGTTGATTGCAGTTGTTTTTATCAGTAATTAGGCTAGGTGTGCTTAAACGAATGAGATGCGATCCTAAGGACAGGGTATCTAATGCACAAAGATGTAGAATGGTGCAGAATCAGAGGTCTACACAAGATCTAAGTGCACAAACATTTAAGTGTTTGACATACTTTCAGGATATGCAAAGGTGACAGGTTTTATAGTTGTTTACCTAGAACATGATCTCTACGTGTAACATGGTCAAGCGTGATGACAATTTTTTTGTTAATACTCTTGTTTTAAGGCAGGATTCAGATTGCATTTTCAGAATTCATAGATAGAATCACACGAGGGCAGTTTTTCCATTGTTATTACCAAACAAGATTTTTTTAAAGTGATATAACAATATGGAAGTGAAATGCTGAAACAGTGTTTATGAAATCCTAAAGAGCATGATTTCTAATGTACTATATTCTTTGCACACATAGGAAATGTAAACATGATAGCATGGTTTTTACCCCTTTATATCTATAACATGCATAGTTACCCCTTTCCTTTTTACTAGCCATTCCCCAAGAGTTGTTTACAAATTATTGCAGACCAATGAATGAATTACATAAATAGAAATAGAAAAAGAAAATCAAGAAGCTATTCTATAGGGATCCTTCAATTAGGCCCAGATTTCCCAAAGCTTCCAATGGCCTCATACGCCTCAGTTTCCATAGACAAATCAGAGTCTAGGTGCATCAAAGTTCCCTAAGGATCTCAAGGATCCCAGGAAGTGCTTACACCCAGACCAGGAATTGAACAAGTGTAGTGTGAAAGTGCCAGCCTTTGTGTTAGAGTTCCGAGGGATCTCAAGAGTCATAAAGCAAAGCTCACACTGAAGGGGCAGAACTTAAGAGTCTGAGAGTAAAGTGAAGTGCAGGGGGTAATTTTAAAAGAGTTGAGTTAAAAGAGCATTTCTGAGAATAGTTTATTTGAAATAGGTTTACATATCAGTAAGTGAGTGGTTTAGGAAAATGGTTTGAAAAGAACAGAGGGTGGAGCAATCAATCAGCACCAAACAGTACACAACACATAAAGAGACAGACACAAACAAGGAAGCAGGTATTGGGGACACATAGGCCATACATAGGAACAAATTGGTTTACAAATTAAAATTACAGAAACAATAAAGTATCACAGACCTGTACAGGGCCTAAACAATCACAGACATAGTTTGTCACAAAGGGTTCATGCCAAGAACTACACAGAACCAGATAAAGGGGTACTAGAGAACATAATAAACATAGTCACATATAGGTTTAGAAAAGGTTTGGAGTACAGCAAGTGTTCAGGATTACATGGAGACTAGGTAACACATAATGCATTATTATTATACTAGGAATCAAAGAGGACATGAGTGAAGCGGAATCATGTTGAAACATGCAGGGGATAGTAAACATGTTGAGGCCAGGGGAAGATATTAAGAGCTAAAGCAGCAAAGCATCCCACTTAATTGCAAGTAGAACAACAAAACCATATGTAAAAGCAGATTAGGATTATGATGAATTGAAATACCCAAAGAAACATATTGTTTTGAAGCTTAAACATAAATTGAAGACATACCAGTCGGAAGATAGAAAGTATAGACTGAAGAGTAGGCAAATAGAATAACTAGTCTTGGCTTGCAGCCGACTAGTAATAGCAGGTAATCAAGAGAAGAACAAAAGAGAGTATGTATGTGAGCAAGAGAGAGTTGAACAATGTGTGTGTCTGTGTTTGTGATAATGAAAGAGCATGTATATATAGTTTTAAAGCAGGTAGCAAATAAGGTAAAAATCAAAGTTCATCAGTAATTATGAGGACTCGAAATCAATCAGCATATAATCAAAGTAAGTACTCCTTTCAATTAAGGAGTCAATTTCAAACGGTAATCGACATGCTAAAAATAAGGAAAGGAATAATGTTAAACATAAAAATAGTAGCCTAAGTAAGACCAAGTTCAGAATTCTATTTAAGGAAAATATATGTGAATTAATTTGACAGCAAAATCATTCATAGAAATAAGGCAAGAGATTAATTAATCCTGGAAATCAGTAAGAGAACCTCGAGTGAGGTTTGAAATACATGAAATCATCACTAATCAGGGAAAATATCACAAGTTTAAGGAAATACTCAAAATCAGTAGAGAACAAAGATCAGTGAAATATCAATCATAGATATTCAGGGATTCAAAAATAGCAAACAATATTGGTCTAGGAGGAATTAACACAAGCTTATGAGAACGGACAGAATAGACTCACAATAGACAAAAATCGAAAACCCTAACAAGCAAACACAGGGTAAAATCACATAAATCAGGGGTTTCAAGTAGGCAATAGTATGAATCAGCAAAGTAGACATGATACATGCAAATGAGATGAAGAGTCAGAAACCCTAATAGGAAAAACAGGATAAAATCACAAGAAACTTAATATGCTCATGAAAATCAGGCACATATACATATTAAACAAACGTATTATGAAAGACACGCTTAGAATCTAGGATTAGAACTGAAAACTGAGGGTTTTAGCAAAATAAATTAGACCAACAGGGAAAAAACTTAAATTGTATAAACATGGTGAAAATCATAAGATAATGATAAAAATCAGAAAGGAAAACTGTTTTGAAAAGGGGTTTATTAACCCTAGTTTGAAAATTAAGCATCGTTTAGGGAAAACGGAAAATATTTAAGGAAAACATCAAAATCACTCATAATATGTACAGATCTAGAAAAATCGAGAATTTAGAAGTTAGGGTTTCAAAGAAAACCCAAATAGAGTGGAAGAACCTGTTATAAACCTCAAAGATTGTAGCAAATATGGTGTGATTTTGCCCAAAATCATATCGGAGAAACCATAAACATCCAAAACAGCAACCCTAGACATAAGTCGGCATGGCCTAGGGCCCGTGAAGGCCTCAGAGATGATGAGCAAGGTAAGGGGGAACCATTGGAGGCTTGGGGTTGAAAAGTGGTCGCCGGAGATGGCAGGAGAAGGGAGGACAAGCTTCATCGGAGACGAAGAGATGAGAAGTCTCTAGAGAGAACCAGAGAGGTAGAGAGAGTGTGTGAGAGGAGTGAAAATGAGAGAGG
>ML269876.1:3141-30021 GCA_005239495.1 Nicotiana undulata
TGGTAGCAGCATTTTCACGGGATTTCGAGGTAGCTGTCCAGCGTCCACAACTTCTCCATTTCCCTTCCTTATTTAGTCTTAGCATTTGATTCAGAGACATATATTATAGTTTTAGTAGAGCTAGATTTATTTATTCTTAGATGCTCATGACTATTGACTCCAGTTCTTGGGAGGTTTGTTTAGAGTATTAAGGGGAAGCTAAGACTAATTTATATTAATTATGATGTGGTTGCTTGCTTATTATTTATTGTGAACTGTGATAATTGAATAAATGCGTAGTAAAGTGATGGTCGGCTAGCCTAGTTCCACGATAGGCGCCATCACGGCCTGTTAGGATTTGGGGTCGTGACAATATCCCATAACATCATTCAAACTTAGTTGCACTCTCAAAACACCAAAACTAATATCAAAACACCAAATTTACATCGGATTCAAGCCTAAGAACTTTGATATTTCTAAAATTCACCAACGATGTCGAAACTACCCAGAACAACTCCGATTGACCTGAAATTTTGCAGACATATCTAAAATGACATTACAAACCTATTCCAACTGTCGGAATTCCATTCCAACCCCGATAGCCTATTTTCCACTGCCGATCGGAATCGCCAAAAACTAACTTTCGCCAATTCAAGCCTAATTCTACACCGGACATCACAAAATTATTCCGGACACACTCCCAAGTCCCAAATCACCTAAAGAAGCTATCCGAGCCATAAAATTTTCATTCCGAGGTCGTTTACTAATAAGTCAACTCTTAGTTGACTTTTCCCATTTTAAGTCTATTTTTAAAGGCTAATTGACTGAACTCTCACTACAACCATTCGATTTCAAGCCTATCAACTCTAACACATCAAATACAGCATAACCAATCTATAACAAGTCAATAACAACAATTATAATGCAGGTTTTACGTAACGACGGACCGGGTCGTTACACAGGCCCAACCACGAACTAAATAAATAACTATAAGACTACCCTAGTGTCTGAAAGAATTAATGTATAACTGTTTGAATCAATTAAAATAGTAATCCAAATAGTATGGAGAAGACTCCAGGAATCTGAGGACGCCAGCAGATCTACCTCGTATCTCCGAATGAATGATGATAGTTACTAAAATATCCTAACTCTGGCCGGTACCTGGATCTGCACAAAAGAGTGCAAAGTGTAGTATCAATACAACCGACCCCATGTACTGATTAAGTGCCGAGCCTAACCTCGACGAAGTAGTGATGAGGCTAGGACAAGACACCACATAAAACCTGGATATTTGTATAATTGTGCTAGCAAGAATAACAACAATTAAGGAATTTAAAAGAAATAGCAATTAGTGGGAAGGGAGCATGCGAAGAGGAATTTCTAACATAATAAACAAGGAAAACAATAAGGCAAACACAGATAGTGAGCAACAATAATTTCAGAAATTAAAAATAGAAAGAAACTTGCACAACATCACCTTTCGTGCTTTTACTCTCATCCTCACCACATGCATCAATATAAATGTTAATGTGCACGACATCACCCTTCGTGCTTTACTGTCTTCCTCACCATATGCATCAATATAAATGTAAATATAAATGTGCACGGCATCACCCTTCATTCTTTATCACTCTTCCTCACCATATGCATAAATGTAAATGTGCACGGCATCACCCTTCGTGTTTTATCACTATTCCTCACCTTATGCATAGATGTAAATGTAAATGTAAATGTAAATGTGCACGACATCACCCTTCGCGCTTTATCACTCTTCCTCACCTTATGCATAAATGTAAATGTAAATGTAAATGTGCACGACATCACTTTTCGTGCTTTGTCACTCTTTCCTCACCATATGCATAAGTATGAATCATAAGTATGAATGTGCACGACATCACCCTTCGTGCTTTATCACTCTTTCCTCACCATATGAATAAATATGAATTATAAGTATGAATGTGCACAACATCACCCTTCATGCTTTATCACTCTTTCCTCACCTAGATAGTGGAAAAAATAATATCCCAGCAAGGGAATCAACAATAGAAATAATTACATCCCGGCAAGGGGATCAACTATAACCAATCTAGTTCCAATAGTTAACTTCACAAAATAAATCTCAACTTGAGCCAAATGGTCAATTACCTAGGAATCATCATAAGTTTTGTTCAACACAGATAGTCATCAGTTTAAACATGGACAGTACATAATAAGAGTCACAACAGTCACAATATAAGACTCACGGACGTGCTTGACACCAACGTATAAATACTCGTCACCACACCTATACGTCGTACTCAACACTAACATGTAGCAAATAAGACAACAACACCTATTCCCTCAAGATAAGGTTAGGCCAAACACTTACCTCAATTCTGCAGGCCACTAACTGCTCAATTATAGCTTTTCCTTTCGACGCGTAAAACTATGAATTTAACCTCAAAACTCATCATTTTTCCTCAAGAACACTTAACTTTCACTATTTCTCAACCATACGTCCGAATCATGTCAAATAAACTCCGATTATCACCAAATTTCACAGATAGTACTTAAATACTATAACAAATCTGTACCGGGATTCGGAACCAAAATATGGGCCCGATACCAATGATTTCAAACATTAATTCCTCTATTTATTTCATTAATAATTCAGTAAAACAATTTCTTTCAAAAATTAATTTCTAAGGTTGGGACTTCGGAATTCAATTCCGGGCACACGCCCAAGTCCCATATTTTACTGCGGACCTCCCGGGATCGTCGAAACGCAGATCCAGTTCCGTTTACTCAAAATATTGACTCAAGTCAACTAAAACTAAACTTTAATTCTAAAAATTATTATTTCTTATATTTTCACATAAAAACTTTCCGATTTTACGCCCTGACTGCGAACTCAAATCGAGGTAATTAAAATTAGTATTTTTATAGCTAATACTAGAACAAGGCCTTAATTCATAAAATGACCCCTTGGGTCATCACAATCTCCACCTCTAAAACAAATGTTCGTCCTCGAACAGACATAGCAGATTACCTGAATTGGCAAACAAGTATGGATATCTACTCTGCATGTCCGACTCGGACTCCCTAGTAGATGTCTCAACGGGATGACCTTTCTACTACACTCGAACTGAAGGATAACTCTTAGACCTCAATTCACGAACCTGCCAGTCTAAAATGGCTACCGACTCCTCCTCATAAGTCAAGTCGTTGTCTAATTAGATAGAGATGAAATCTAACACGTGGGACGGGTCACCATGATATTTTCGGAGCATAGACACATGAAATACCGGATGAACTGAGGATAACCCTGGAGGCAACGCAAGTCTATAAGCTACCTCCCCCACTCTCTCGAGAATCTCAAATGGACCGATATACATAGGGCTCAACTTGCCCTTCTTCTCGAACCTCATAACACCTTTCATGGGCGATACCCGAAGTAATACCCCCTCTCCAACCATTAATGCCCCATAACGAACCTTACGGTCGACATAACTCTTTTTCCTGGACTGAGCTGAACGAAGGCGATCCTGTATAATCTTACCTTGTCCAAGGCCTACTGAACTAAGTCTGTACCAATAACCGAGCCTCTCCCAGTTCAAACCATCCAACTGGCGATCTGCACCGTCTACCATATAAGGCCTCATAGGGAGCCATCTGAATGCTCGACTAATAGCTATTATTATAAGCAAACTCCGCTAATGGAAAGAACTGATCCCAAGAACCTCCAAAATCAATAACCCAAGCACGAAGCATATCCTCCAAGATCTAATAGTACGCTCGGACTGCCCGTCTGTCTGAGGATGGAATGTTGTGCTCAACTCCACCTGTGTACCGAACTCACGCTGAACTGCCCTCCAAAAGTGCGAGGTAAACTGCGTACCTCGATCAGAAATAATAGACACTAGCACACCGTGAAGGCGAACGATCTCCCAAATGTATGTCTCTGCTAACCACTCCGAGGTATAAGTACTTGCCACTGGAATAAAATGTGTTGGTTTAGTCATCTTATCCACAATAACCCAAACGACGTCGAACTTCCTCTGAGTCCGTGGGAGTCCAACAACGAAGTCCATAGTGATACACTCTCACTTCCACTCAGGAATCTCTATCTGCTGAAGCAAACCACTGGGTCTCTGATGCTCATACTTCACTTGTTGACAATTCAAGCAACGAGCCACATAAGCAACTATATCCTTCTTCATTCTTCGCCACCAATAATGCTGCCGCAGGTCCTGGTAAATCTTGGCAGCACCCGGGTGAATAAAATACTTAGAACTGTGAGCCTTCTCAAGGATCAACTCATGAAGGCCATCAATATTAGGAACACATATACGATCCTGCATCCTCAAAATACCGTTGTCTCCAACTGTAACCTGCTTGGCACCACCGTGCCGAACTGTGTCCCTAATGGCCATCAAATGCGGGTCATCATCCTACCGATCTCTGATACACTCAAGTAAGGAAGACCGAGCGACTGTAAAAGCTAAGACATAGCTGAGCAAAATATCAAACCTCACGAACTGATTAGCCAAAGTCTGAATGTCTGAAGCTAACGATCACTCACCGACTGGAATATATGCAAGGCTACCCATACTCACTGCCTTCTTACTCAATGCATCGGCCACCACATTGGCCTTCCCCGGATGATACAATATAATGACGTCATAATATTTCAATTATTCTAACCATCTTCTCTGCCTCAAATTAAGATCCTTTTGCTTGAACAAGTACTGAAGGCTGCGATGATCCGTGAAAACCTCACACGACACACCATAGAGATAGTTCCTTTAAATTTTCAATGCGTGAACAATGGCTACGAACACTAAGTCATGGACATGATAATTCTTCTCATGGACTTTCAATTGCCGCGACACATAAGCAATCACCTTGACATCATGCATTAATATTGCACCAAGTCCAATACGAGATGCACCACAATACACCGTGTGCAATCCTGAACCTGTGGGAAACACTAACACCGGCGCCGTAGTCAAAGCAATCTGGAGCTTCTGAATGTTCAACCCACACTCGTCCGACCATTTGAATGGAACACCCTTTTGGTTCAATATGATCTTAATAGTTGTTCATAATCAATAGCAGAATCACCAAATAACTTCACGTTAACAATAATCTCCTTTCAAACCTTCACAATACTGATAACGAGATGCGATGCATGAAGAGCTCATAACTATTTACCCGAATTAACGTGTCTCATTTAACACCACATGGGCGGGGCACCTACCTCATAGGTTAAATCTCAATAATTATAACACGAATCTGGCAAATTACGCACCGATAATTTTATACAAAAATTTTCAAATAAGCCTAACATGCATGACTCCCTATTAGTACTGTAGTACAAATTTAAAATTTCACAAGGGAGAATTTAAACACAAGAATTTTTATCACAAGGATCTCGTCCTTATATAACTTTCACCGCGGCTCGTAGCCCGATTTAAACATATCAAATCATATTAAAATGCGAGGATATCGTCCTCGGTTCTGAAACACAAGTAATATGCACATCGTGCCAATTGAAACATTCCATTTTATTCTTTTAAATATTTTCCGTTAAACAAAATCACAACACATAATGATAGACATAACTATCTCTATAGAATATCCCAACATGAGTATTCACATAAGTAGATTTCAGGGTTATGAAGCTCACCCATGAGTGGAGCATATTAGGAGGAATTTCCTAGATACTCCTAACCGAATCAAGTTAAGAAAATTGTCACTTTATAATAACTAGAAATCGTACTTGTAATGACACCATCTAGTGTAGCGACCTCATCCATACCATAGAAAATATATCAACGGGCTGAGTCTCCACCTCTAGGAGTCTGACCTCCACCTTTGACATTCCGACCCGTTCCCCTAGATGGTCATGTAAGTGGAGTTGTAACTACAATGAGGCACGTAACTTGAGTGCTCTGATGAAATGATTCAGCTGCTCATACCGAGTTTATACCAAATAATTGGAATAACCGTTGGAGGAATCTCGTAGTGGTGGTGCATTAAAAGAACTCATCAAAGCACCCCAAGTAATCAGATATATGGACTGGGCTGGTTGGTTGCCCGAGCCCCTGACAGAATAATTTGTTGTTGCAAAGAAAAATCCACTGAATCTTTTAGAACCTCGAGACCTCTTAGTCTCCTTAGCTTCCTCTTTTCCTTATCCCGGACACATACTAACGACTAGGCAATTTCTACCACTAGCCGAAATGAAGTATCAACTTGCCCTGAGTCGTACAAAATTTTACAATCATAATCGAGTCCTTTAATGAGTCTGGGGACTCGCCCTTTGGCTATATGATCCAAAGTAGGAGTATGAAGGACTAACTTATCAAACCTGATGGTATATCTTGACACCGTCATGGTGACCTGTCGCAATCGTTCAAACCCTATGCGCCACGCATTATGGAGAGTCCGAGAAACAAACTCTTTCAATAGCATTTATGAGAACTGTGTCAGGTAGATGGTATTGCAATTGGCTGGTCGTCTTTTTCATAGGCTTGCTACAGACACCGGCAACCCATTTCTTCTTTTACTATGCTAACTCAACACTGCTGAGCTACCCCATTGCTTTCAACTATTCACATGTTCTGCAATACTTCATAGCATCTGTCAAGAAAATCATGTGGGTCCTCAAAAGATGTACCACTGAATTGGTTTAGAAATAGTTTGGTAAACTTGTCCAATCTCAATAAACGGACTAGTGCGTCCTGCAACAATGGAGTAGCTATGAATCCTTCTGGAACCTGAACTGGTCCAACATGTGTCGACTGAGCTAGAGCCCCCGCTTCTAGATCCACTTGAGGCTCTACAATAGCCTAGTTTGTGATACTTTATACCGCAAAATGTTTGGAGGTCCCTTAGCAAGGTGCCTTGGACCCAATCAAACAGAGTACGTGATGAAAGAAGTACACGAAGGACATTGCGGAAATCACGCAGGATAAAGATCCTTAGTCAAAACCCTGATCAGAGTAGGGTGCTATTGGCCTAAAATGGAAGAAGACACTGAGAATTTCGTAGCTAAATGCGACAAATGTCGACGATATGCTAACAATATGCATCGACCAACAGAATTACTCCACCCAATTGTGTCACCGTGGCCATTCATGAAATGGGGCATGGATATAGTGGGACCTCTTCCCCCAGCCAAAAGAAAGGTACGGTTCTTACTCGTATTAACAAATTATTTCACAAAATGGGTGGAGGCAGACGTTTTTAAACAAGTGCGGGAAAAAGAAGTGAAAAGCTTTATATGACGACACATAATATGCCGCTTTGGTATACCAAAGGAGATCGTATGTGACAATGTCCCACAATTCATAGGCCAAAAAATCACAGAATTCTTCGAAAGCTGGAAAATAAAATGAATCACTTCATCACCATATCACCCCGTGGCTAATGGGCAAGCCGAGTCGACGAACAAAATCATTATAAAAAATTTAAAGAAATGGTTGGAAAAAGTCAAGGGAAATTGGCCAGAAAAGTTATCAGCAGTATTATGGGCTTACAGAACTACTGCAAAAACAGCCACGGGAGAAACTCCATTCGCGCTTGTTTATGGTTCCGAAGCTTTAATACCGGTGGAAATCGGCGAACCAAGCACGAGATTCACAACAGAAACAGAAGAAACAAACAACGACGAGTTGAGAACAAATATGGATTTGCTCTAGCAAAGAAGAGAAGCTGCATTAATACGTATGGCAGCTCAAAAACAAATTATAGAGCGATATTACAACAGAAAAGGTCACCTCAGACATTTCAAAATTAGGGACTTCGTTCTTAAAAAAGTCTTCCAATCAACAAAGGAAGCCGGTGCAGGAAAGCTAAATCCAAATTGGGAAAGACCTTACAAAGTCCGTGGCATTGCTGGAAAAGACGCTTATGAGCTGAAGACTATGGACGATAGAATTTTACCAACGAGTTGGAATGCTGTTCATTTGAAGAAGTATTACTTCTAAGTAAAAGGAATACCCCCTGTCAGGTATCATTACGTTCGATTTCATTTTTGTACAGTTAAAATTATACTAACCATTTTAGATGATAGGCAAAAGGCTAACCCATAACCAAATTATAATATTAGACCTGCATAGACATGAGGAAGTAACTGAATTCCCGGTCTAGGGTTACAACTTTCTGATGGACGTTTTGAAGGGTTAAACAATCATCATCTAAACTATATACCTTCGAGTCCCGTATGTTTTTAATTTTCAGGAAAAGGACAACAAGGAAGGAATAGTCAAGTGCTCGAGATTTCATTCTTCAAAGCTCAAACACTTGGGGGACTATATAGTATGGAAGGCAAAGAAGAAGCAAAGAAGATTATCAAATAAGTCAAAGCTCAAGCCTGAAGATCCATTTTTCCAACAAGTCAAGCATTATGAGCAAAATCAAAGAGCCAAAAACAAAAACACAAAGCTTGATTCAGAAACCTTCAAAAAATATATTCGTAAATGTAAACAAATATTTAGGTTAAAGGCGGAATGTTAGTTACAGGTAAAAATGTATATCCTTGTACTTATTCAAAAACTGTTGTAAATAAAAATAGTTACGGATAAAAAAAGAATTACCCTTGTATTTATTCAAAAACTGTTGTAAATGAAAACAATTATGGGTAAAAATCCATACCCTTGTATTTATTCAAAAACTGTTGCAAAAGAAAACAGTTATGGGTAAAAATTCATACCCTTGCTTTTATTCAAAAACTGTTGCAAAAGAAAACAGTTACGGGTACAAATTCATACCCTCGTATTTATACCAAATCTGTTGTAAAAAAAAATAGTTACAAAAGAGTTATAGACGATACTCAAACACATGCAAAAATGTTACGAAAGTTCAAAATAATACAAAGACTTTCTTCAAAACATTGTTCAGAAAAAACATGTGAAATTCCTATCTCGTTTTTGTACATTTACACCATTATGAAGTTGAGACGTCTTCTTCATTAAGTGTCGATCAAAAAAGGGCCCTCTTTTATAAATCGTGCATGTTACGAAATGGTACGATAAATCAAAGCATTTTTCAATGCAAAGTCAAAAACTAAGGGGTAAAACAAAAACCCTAAAAAGAAGCATGCAAAGACTTAAGAGAAAAACAAAAACTCAAGAAATCGAAAGTCATGCTGATATTAATATTAATGTTACGACAAAAAATAAAGTATTAACTTAGTCTAAGATGGATTTGTTTGTACAAAAGTTGCCCCTAAGTTGTCAGTTGGGGACTTACAAGGACCAAACTTTACCCCCAATGGGACCGGGGGTAACCACCAATTGTTCCAAATAAAAAAAAGAGACCAAGTTCCATAAACTCTTTCACTAGATAGGGGGGGGGGGGGGGGTGTTATATTCACTGGCAGGAAGAGCGACTTGAGATGGCGAGGCTTGTGCAGCAGCTTCATCAAGGACCTAAACTTCAGGTGATGAGAAGTTCTGACTCTGTCGAGACTTTTCAATTGTCTCTTTGATTTTGGCAATATCAGCTTCCACGTCAAAAATCTCTTGGCCCATCTCCGTCAATGTGTCAAGTCAGAAATTCAAATAAGCCCAACTAACATCGACAACTGCTTTGTCTTCAAGAGCCTCGTAGTCTTTTTCCCATTGTTCAGCTTCAGCTCTTAGCTCATCTCTCTTAGCCACGGCAGCATTATGAGAAGCCTGCAAAGGGGCAAGGGATCTTTCCAGAAACTGGACCTTATCTGAAGATTTACGGAGGTCTTCTTGCGTCTACATAAGCAATTGCACGAGTTCACCAGAGTAAGCCTCCTTTTGATCCAACAAAGCCTTCAGGCTCCTAATCTCTTCGGTGGCATGGGAAAGCTGCTCCGCAAAGGAGGACTCCAAGATGCTTTTATCCTTATCAGCCTGATTTGAAGACTTCTCTATGGCCAGTTCCGCTACAACAACTCTGATATGCTATTCCAAGCTACATTTCTCCTCCTCCATTGCCTCAATATAAAACTGTAGACTCTCATACTGCTCCTTCCAATTGTCAGCCTCGGTATGGAAGTCATTTGCTGATTGCTCCATTTGAATGACTCTCTTCATCAATTCTGTGCCTATAAGATTGATCTACATAAAAGGATAAGCTAGATACAAAAAAAGGTATACATATGAAGAACGAGAAAATTCTACATTTAGGGACGAGTGCACAATCTCATTCATCCAAGTTAATGAGCTGTGACTTTCCAGCTTAGACTTCTCAACCGGGCCTATCAAGGGCTTTAACCATACATCAACCTGGCCCGAATTTTTCAAGAGGCTGCCTCCCGCAGGAACCTCTATCATTACTTGCTTCATCACCCCCTACTTCAACAACAGAAGGAACAGAAGCAGGGGCAGATGAAGGAGCCACAGATGGAATAGGATGAGGAGCAGAAATAACAACGGGAGCAGAAACAACAACGACAACAGTAAACGAAAGTTTCGCAAGAGCAGATGGTGGGAATATAGAAAGAGGTGCTTCATCAGAAATTATACAGAAGCCTTGCTGGAATAGATGATCAATTGATTCATTTACAGGGGAGGGAGTTGCATCTTCAAGAGCAGAAAGCTCTGATTCAGGTACGGGAGAATCGAAAATGGGAACAGAGTCATCATCAGAAATGACTCTCCTCCTTCGCGACCTATGAATCAGCGAACCCTCCTCCTATTCTTTTTCATCCTCCAAGGTCCGGGACCCACTTGCCTTCCTTTTCAACGAGGAGGAGACAATAATGATTTCCTGAGCCTTAGCCAGGGACAGTTTTGAAGCGGTTACAACCGCAACAGAAATTCCACGAGCAGGAAACCCTAACAAATGAAAGGGACCAGATAAGCTCAAGAAGAAAAAGAGAAGAAGTAAAAAAAACACCCCCTTACCATGGATTTTAACCTTCCAACCAAACCTCGAAGAGAGGTACTTCCAAGAATGTTCTTCTAAAGGAGTGATCAACAATAATTTTTCTACCCAATCACGAAAATCGGAGACATTCTTGACAGTTCCCATGGTTGCTGCAAAAGAAAAAGAAACAGTCATGGTACTGATAGTTTATCAAAAATAAAAAAGGAAAGTGAGCAAAACTGTACTCACGTGTAAAGTTCCACTTCTCAGGGAAGGGGAGATTTTCTTCACCTACTAAATCTGCAGTGGGGCAACAACATACCGAGCATACCACCCTCTATCCTTGTCATCATACAGAATAACTAACACTCTTTTACCCCTAGCCGTGAGAGTAAAAACTTCTTGCCGGAATAGCATCAGAGAATAGAGGTGAATAAGATGATGGAAAGTAAAGGGGACGAAAGCTAAATTGGCCAAATACCTAAGGCACGCAACTACCCTCCAAACAAGAGGACCGACTTGTCCCAAGCAAACATTGAAGAATCGACATAATTCAATGATAACAGGGTCTATGGGAGGCTTGAATCCTAATGTGAAGGGATAAGTATATACATAAGAATACCCAGTTCTATAAGAGGTTATTCTTTGGTTATCATTAGGAACTACAATTGGAAAACAGACTTCCAACAACAATATTTGCGTACGAGTGCCACTAAACCCTCTGTTATTTGGGTAGGATAAAGGTCAGCACTATCATGTGATGACATGGAAGAAAGCTTCTGACTCATGGCCTCACTATCCTTGGCAAAAGAATACTCGGCAGGAACAATCTCATTGACTCTCGGCTCACGAAGTGGTTCATTGTGTTCTCTACTCTTTGATGAAGATCTAGAAGCCCTAGACCTCGAAGAATACAAAGAAATATTAGACCTAGAAGAAGAACCCTTAGAAGGTGTAGAACTTAAACTCCTAAGTCTACCACCCCTCCTACTCCGGGTTGGAGCAGAAGAAGGAGTCAATTCATCTACAATAATGACCTTTTTGGTTTGCTGGTTTGAAGAAGACATGTTTGCAAGAGTGAAGAATTTAAAAATAAAGAAAGAAGGTTAGAAGTTTTTCGTGAAATCAAAGAAAAAGGGGTATTTATACTCATAGGCGACCATCAAAAAATGGAAAAAATAGTGATCTGAAAGCCATAATTGAAATTGTCACTTCGTGACTGATGCAGCCGCAAAAAGACTTAAAAGGCGCTGAATAATTGCAGAACTAATCCGAGAATGCCACATGGCACGAGAATTAAATGGAAGTGACAAACGACGTATACATTCAGAGATGGATGCAATGGTACGAGTGAAGCGGCGGAAAAATATTCCCGCCATAAATGAGTATCCACTTACCAAATATTTAATTGATAAATAAATGGTAAGTGGGGGGACAATATGTATTGGTAAAAATAGGCTTCACACGTGTACTAATTATGATGACAAAGCAATCCATGTGGAGCAATGAAAACATAACAACTGGACGAGACTTTACGAAGAGGTACGAGACAAAGAGAAACGTAACGGCATACCCACGAGGTAATTAGATACGGGAATCTCAATCTAATTGAGGAGATGAAGAGACACGATCAGAATGAATCAAGGCAGAATAAAGGGCAAATTCGAAGACCTTCAATCAATGAGCCAAATGTTACGTAATCTTCACGCAACAGTTACGATTAGCCACTGTAACGTTACATTAATGACATTATTATTCATTATTGCTCAATCATTAAGAAGAGTAGGTGTTATATTAAGAAATTTCCTATAAAAGAGAGTAAAATACAACTTGTAAGGACACGTTCGAACCACTATTGAAATATATTTACTTTTAACGCATTCTCACTGCTTTCTACTTGCACGTTTGATTATAATTATTACCATATTTTCTTGGTTATCAGAAGTGTTTAACCAAAGAATTGGATTCTTTGCTCAAAGCTATTTTAAGAAGAACACGGGTTTCTGATAACCAAAGAATAGACTAGTAACTGTAAGTAAAACTTGTAAATGGAAAGTAATAAGATGCATAAAAAGTAAGTGTATTGCCGTAGTAGTTCGAATGTCCCTTACAAGTTACGCTTTCTTCCCTTACATAGGGACTTTCTTAATATAACGTCTACTCTTTTCAGTGATTGAGCATTAATGACTAATTATGACATTAATGTAACATTACAATGAGTAACCGTAACTGTTGCATGAAGATTGTGTAACGTGTGACTCATTAATTGAAGATCTTCGAATCTGCCCTTTATTCCGCCCGGATTCATTCTGACCGTGTCTCTTCATTTTCTCAATCAGGTTAAGATTCCCGTAGCTAATTACCTTGTGGGTATGTTGTGCCATGCCTCTTTTCTTCGTACCTCTTCACAGAGTCCTGTCCAACTGTTCTGTTTTCATTGCTCCACATAGATTGCTGAGTCATCAAGAATTACTACACGTGTGAAGCTCTTTTTTACCAATACAGATAGTCCCCCCACTTACCATTTATTTATTGATTAATATTTGGTAAGTGGATACTCATTTATGGCGGGAATATTTTTCCGCCGCTTCATTCAAAAATATTGCATCCATCTCTGAATGTTGGCGTCGCTTGTCACTTCCATTTAATTCTGGTGCCACGTGGTATTCCCGAATTGGTTCTGCAATTATTCAGCACCTTTTAGGGCTTTTTGCGGCTGCATCAGTCACGAAGTGACACCTTCAATTATGACTTTCACATCATTGTTTTTTCCCATTTTTTACGGTTGCCTTCGAGTATAAATACCCCTTTTCCTTTCTTACTTTCACGAAAAACTTCTATCTTTCAAACTTTATTTGTAAAGAATGTCTTCTTGTCTTTGTAAATATGTCTTCTTCAAACCAATCTAAGAGAGTCATAAACGTAGATGATTTGACTCTTTCTTCTGCTCCGACGCGGAGTAGGGAGGCGGCAGGCTGAGGAGTTTAGGCTCTACTCCTTCCAGGGGTTCTTCCTCTTCTCAAGTTACTCCCCCGCTTCTTCTAGGTCTTTATCTTCTCCGAGGGCTAGAGCTTCTAGATCTTCGTCTAAAGGTGGAGAACACAGTGAACCTTTGCGTGAACCGAGGGTCGATGAAATAGTACCAGAAATTCTCTTTTTCTAGGGATAGTCAGACCCTTAAAGATCAGCTTTCTTCATTGTCGTCTCTTGACAGTGCTAACAAGTATCCTACCCAGATTACTGAAGGTTTGATACCTCTTGTTCGCAGGGATTGTTATTGGAAGTCCGATTATCCTGTTGTCGTTCCCAATAATAATCAAAGAATAACCTCTTACATGACTGGATATTCTTTTGTTTATACCTATCCCTTCACATTAGGATTCAAGCCTCCCATCGACCCGGTTATCATCGTGTTCCGTCGATTCTTTAAAATTTGCTCGGGACAATCGGTCCTCTCGTGTGGCGAGTTGTTGCATGTCTTAGATACTTAGCTGATTTAGCTTCGGTCCCTTTCACCTTTCACCATCTCATTCACCTCTATTCTCCCATGTTATCCCACCAGGGAGTTTTTACGCGGCTAGGAGTAAGAGAGTGTTAGTGACTCCTGAGGATGATAAAGATCGAGGTTGGTTTCTTCGGTATGTTGCTGTTCCTACTGCTGGTTTAGTAGGCGAAGAAAATCTTCCCTTCCCTGAGAAGTGGAATCTTGCACGTGATTACATTTTTGCTCACATTCCTTGCTTTTTGTTTTAGATATTTTATCAATACTGTAACTATTTCTTTCCTTTACAACAATCATGGGAACCGTCAAGAAAGTCTCCGGTTTCCGAGATTGGGTAGAAAAACTTTTGTTAACCGCTCCGTTAGAAGAACGTTCATGGAAGTACCTCTCCGGGAGGTTTGGTTGGAGAGTTAAGACTCACGGTAAGTGAAGTTTTTGTTTGTACTTCTTCTCTTCTTTGAGCTTTATTCGACCCTTTTCTTTTGACAGGGTTTCCCGCACGTGGAGTTTCTGCTCCAAAATTGTCCTTGGCGAAGGCCCATGAGATCATTTCAGGTTCCTCTTCCTCAAAGAGAAAAGCAAGTGGGTCAATGACCTTGGAAGAGGAGGAGTAAGAGGAGGGCTCTTTAATTCATAGGTCACGTAGAAGGAAGGTGGTCTCTAACGACGAGTCTGCACCTGTCATTGATCCTTCCGTGCCTGAAGCTGAATTTTCTGCCCTTGAGGACGCTACTCCCTCTCCCGGGCGTGAATATGTTGATCTCCTGTTCCGTGAAGGTTTCTATTATGTTGCTGATGAAGCTCCCCTGGCTATTTTCTCTCCTTCTACTCTTAGATAACTTTCCTCTAATGCTTCCGTTATTACTCCTGCTCCCATGGCTATTCTTGCTCCTGTCGTTGCTCATTCTGTGGCTCTTTCTGCCCCTCAGACTTCCTTGCCTGTGGCTCCCGCATCTGTTCTTGCTTCCATGCCTTCTGTTGCAGAAGTAGGGTCTTCCATCAGGGGGAGATGAGGCAGGTGATGATAAATGTTCCAGCAGTGGGAAGCCTCTTTAAAAAGTCTGGCCAGCCTGATGTATGGCTGAAATCGTTAATAGGTCCGACTGAGAGAGGTAAGTTGGACAACCACAATTCCCTTACATGGGCTAATGAGATCGTGCATACCTCTTTAAAGGTAAAATATACTTTCTTTCGTTCATTCTTGTATACGTTCTTGCCGTATCTGATTGATTTTCTTTTTGTAGATCAATCTTATAGGCACAGAGCTTATGAAGAGGGTTTCCCACTCGGAGTAGGAAGTACAGGAGTTGCGTGCTGAAGCAGATAATTGGAAAGAGCAGTATGAAAGCTTAAAACTCGACATGGAAGCTGTGGAAGAAGAGAAATGTACCTCGAGCAGCAAGTGAGTGTCATGACGGCAGAGTTGGCCATTGAGAAGGCATCTTCTGATCAGGCAGGCAAGGATAAGAATGTCCTAGAGTCCTCATTCGCAGAGAAGCTGTCCCGTGCCTCTGAATAAATCAGGAGCTTGAAGGCCTTACTGGACCAAAAGGATGAGTATTCGGGCAAACTTGTGCAATCTCTTACTCAGACCCAAGAGGATCTCCGCAACTCTTTGGAGAAAGTTAAATTCCTGGAAAGCTCTCTCGCTCCTTTAAGGGCTTCTCATGATGTTGCCTTGGCCGAGAGGGATGAATTAAGAGCTGAAGTTGAGCTGTTGGAGAAATATTACGAAGCTCTTGAAGACAAGGCAGCCGTCGATGTCAGCTGGGCGTATATAAACTCTCGTCTCGACACATTGACTGAAATGAGCCAAGAGGGTTTTGACCTTAAAGTTGAAATTGCAAAAACCAAGGAGACCATTGAGAAGTCTCAACAAGGCCAAAATCTCTCTTCACCTGAAGGTGAGGTTCCCGCTACTCAAGTCTCGTCATCCCAAGCTGCTCCTCCTGCCAGTGAAATCAACCCCCCGTCTGAAGAAGTTTAAGATCTTGGTTCCTCTTTTTTTTTTTTTTTTTTTCAATTGGTGGTTACTCCCAGTCCCATCAGGGGTAAGTTTGGATCCTTTAAGTCCCCAACTGACAACTTAGGGGCACCCAATGTAAAAAGCTAAATACGACTAAAACTAAGTTAATACTTAGTTTGTTTTTCCGTTTAATATATTAATGCAATTATGACTTTAATTTCTTTTGAGGTTTTGTTTCACTCTTTAAGTCTTTTGCATGCTTCATTTTTGAGGTTTAAGTTTTACCTCTGAGTTTTGCATATACAATGCTTAGATTATCCGTACCTTTTTGTAGTAGGCACGATTTGTGAAAGAGGGCCCTTTTTGATCGACACTTAATGAAGAAGACGTCTCAACTTCATAATGGTGTAAAGATGCAATAGAGAGATAGGAATTTTTCACATGTTTCTCTTTAACAATGTTTTTAAAGAAAGTTTTTGTGTTGAACTTTCATAACATTTGACATGTGTTTGCATATCATCTAAAACTCATGTTGCAACTATTTTATTTTAACATGTTTGATATAAACTTGTATTTCGTAACTGCTTTTCTTGTGTAACAGTTTTTTCAAGTTAATACGAGGGAATAACTGTTTTTCTTTTTGTTTGTAACAATTTTTATAAAGGCATGGGTTTTTACCCGTAACTGTTTTTATTGACAACAATTTTTAATAAATACGAGGGTGATGCTTTTTCATTCGTAACTGTTTTTTGTTGACAACAATTTTTTGAATAGGTACAAGGATAATGATTTTTCATCCGTAACTGTTTTTATTGATAACAATTTTCTGTATGAGTACAAAGATTTCATAACTATTTTTGGTTACAACAGTTTTCTGAATAAGTACAAGGATGATGATCTCTATCCATAATTGTTTTTAGTTACAACAGTTTTTTGAATAAGTATAAAGATATGCATTTCTCCCTCGTAACTAATATTTTTCCTTTTAACCTGAACATTCGTTTACATCTACGAACATGTTCGAAGGTTTTTTGAATCAGGATTCATGTCTTGAGTCTTTGGCTCTTTTGATTCTGATCGTATCACTTGACTTGCTGGGATGATGGATCTTCAGGCTCGAGTTTTGAATTTTTGATAGTCATCTACGCTTCGTCTTTGCCTTCCATACTGTATAGTCCCCCAAGTTTTTGAGCTTTGAAGAATGAAATCTCGAGCACTTGACTAATCCTTCCTTGTGGTCCTTTTCCTGAAAAGCAAAAACATACGGGACTCGAAGGTATATAGGTTTTAGATGATGACTGCTTAACCCTTTAAAACGTCCATCAGAAACTGTAACCCTAGACCGGGAATTCAGTTACTTCCTCGCGTCTTTGCAGGTCTAATATCATCATCTGGTGATGGGTTAGATTTTTGCCTATCATCTAAAATGGTTAGTAAAAATTTAACTGTACAAATGTAAAATCGAACGTAGTGATACCTGACCGGGGGTATTCCTTTTCCTTAGAAATAATACTTCTTTAAGTGGATGGCATTCCAACTGGTTGGTAAAATCCTAACATCCATGGCTTCCAACTCATAAGCGCCTTTCCCTGCGATGCCTCGGACTTTGTAGGGTCCTTCCCAATTTGGATTCAGCTTTCCCGCACCAGCTTCTTTTGGTGACTGAAAGACTTTTTTTGAGAACAAAGTCCCCAATTTTGAAATATCTGAGGTGAGATTTTAGGTTGTAATATCGTTCTATGATTTGTTTTTGAGCTTCCATACGTATTAGCGTAACTTCTCTTCTTTGCTCGAGCAAGTCCAGATTGGTACTCAACTCATCGTTGTTTGCATCCTCCATGGCTGTTGTAAACCTTATGCTTGGTTTGCCAATCTCCACCGGTATTTAAAGCTTCTGAGCCATAAAGAAGCGCGAATGGAGTTTCTCCCGTAACTATTTTTTAAGTCGTTCTGTAAGCCCACAGTACTGCCGGTAATTCATCAGGCCAATTTTCCTTGGCTTTCTCCAACCGTTTCTTTAGGTTGTTGATAATGACTTTGTTTGTCAATTCAGCTTGCCCATTAGCCACAGGGTGATATGGTGACAAAGTGATTCGCTTGATTTGCCAACTTTCGAAGAATTCTGTGATTTGAGAGCCTATGAATTGTGGGCCATTATCACATACGATCTCCTTCGGTATTCCAAAGCGGCATATTATTGTTTAACCCAAAAAATAGTTTTCAAGGTCAAAGAAATAATTTTATATGACGGTCCACAAACAATCGATTCAATCCGAAAGATATAATATTTGTTAATACAACGTGATAGAGAAGTGAAAAATAAATTCAATGACAGACAATATAATAAAAATAAAGCAGAGAAAAAATAATTCTTATTGAATAATACTTGACAGAATGTTGAGCCGAACGGAGCTTGAAGGGCCAAACTATGGCTAACATGGAAGCAAGACGATATGACTTACAATGTATAGAATTGTAGAGAAGAAAGTTCGATTTCCCTGATTGTGATAAAACTATGTCAATTTATAGGGATAAATCTAAGTACCCATTCTCCTTGAATATTGGGTTCATTATGAGCATTTACTCAACCCATCCATTACTTTTGGAAGACTAGTAACAATTGTGTAAATCTCGTGGCTGATGAGTTAATTCCATAACTGATGAGTCAATCCTGTGGCTGATGAGTCAATCCCGTGGCTGATGAGTCACTCCCGTACCTGTTGAGTCAATCTCGTGCCTGTTGAGTCAATATCGTGCCTGTTGAGTCAATCTTGCAATTGATTGCCTTGTTCTGACCGTTACAATCATTTATTGCATTTATTGTACGTTACATAATTGATTAGTAACTGATGGAGTAATGAAGATAAATCTCATATACTCCGGGATTAATTGATTCCTTCCTCATTTGTAATTATGAGATATTCTCCCGCACTTGTTCCGAGCTATTTATGATGACCAGTTCCGAGGCTATCATGCACGGTATGAGTATGTTCGGTCCCGGGGGTGTTTCACATATCATATTTACATGTCATTCTTCACTTTTCTCCAAGCTTTGCTGACACGTGTTGCCATTTAATAGACCCATATGGCGAGTCTATTTTTCGCCAATACAGATAGTCCCCCCACTTTCCGGTTATTCACTGTGATATGACCGGGAAGTGGAAGATTTGATCCTTTTCTCCCTTGCCTTTGCCTCATTAAAAACCTCGCCGAAAAAACCCAATAGGGGCAAAAACCGAACGAAGGAAAAAAGAGTGCAGAACTTAGAGATTCATATGACAACTCCAACGCTCATGTTCGTTTCGTCAATAATCGGTTGGTTACCCCTGTCTTGTTTCGGGGTTTGAAGACAAATGTTTGCCTTATGTTTGGCAAGTTCGATATATAAATTTCGGCTTTATTTTCTACCTACTTTAATGTTTGGGTTTTTGTTTCACCCTTTGTTATTTGACTTTGCATTAAAAATGCTTCAATACTTCGTGTCTTTTTTAAACGAGCACGATTTATAAAAGAGGGCCCTTTTTGATCGACATTTAATGAAGAAGACGTCTCTACTCATAATGGTGTAAATATGCAATAGAGAGATAGGAATTCTTCACATGTTTCTCTTTAACAATGTTTTAAAGAAAGTTTTTTGTATTGAACTTTCGTAACATTTCACATGTGTTTGCGTATCGTCTATAACTCATTTTGCAACTGTTTTCTTTTAACAAATTTGATATAAACTTGTATTTCGTAACTGTTTTTCTTTTGCAACAGTTTTTTCGAGCTAATACAAGAGAATAATTGTTTTTCATTTGTAACAGCTTTTATAAAGGTAAGGGTTTTCATCCGTAACTGTTTTTATTGATAACAATTTTTGAATAAATACAAGGGTATATCTTGCAACCCTTGACTAAATATTGCCTTTAACCTGAACATTCGTTTACATCCACGAGTGTTTTCTTTGTAGGTTTTGAATCAGGCTTGCGTTTTTTGGCTCTTGACTTCGCTCTTAACTTTCGTTTGTTGGGTAGACCTTAGGCTTGACTTGAATTCTGCCTTTTTCCAGTCTTTTTTTCCTTCTATTGTCCCCCAAGTTCTAGAGCTTTGAAGTATGAGCACTTGATTATTCTTTCCATGTGGTCCATTACCTGAAAAGGAAAATACATACGGTACTCGAAGGTTTATACTTTTTAGATGATGACTGCTTAACCCTTTTTATTTCATCAAAAGGGTTGTGACCTAGACCGGGAATTCAGTTACTTCCTCGTGTCTTTCGGACCTAATATCATCATTTGGTACTTTAGGGAATTTATCCGAGTACTAACTTTTCATGGAACTTTATGAATTTATTTGAGTGCTCATATTTAGTCTTACAGACTTTAAATATATATTTGGATGCATCGTTACATGTGCGATGTCTTAATATTGCACCCTTAGGTGTCTAACTTTTAAATAAAAGAGGCCCTTTTATATATTTAAACACTATGAAAATGACGTCTCCTTTTCATTCAGGCGTAAAATAGGATCGATTGATCTGAGTTGACTTTTAGTCTGTGGAAGTATTAATCCTGGTAGGATTTCCTGGAGTATTGATCTCGGTAAGACATTGAGTCTGAGGGAATACTGATCCCAAATAAATATAGATGTTAGTAGATTTTTCTTGAAGAGACATTAAATCTGATTGGATTTTGAATCCAAATTGAAGTATATGAACATACTTCCAAGTAGAGAGAGACACATGTCTAAAATAATATTTGAGATGTTCGGGATAACCGATCCGAGTCATAATATAATTATCCATTTAAGAAAGGCTTTTTAACTTGAATGATCGTTGCTGGACCGAATATTTGCATACATTTATGTTGACTTGAACATAAAAGCCTCATTTATTATCGTGGGATTCTTGACTCGACATGGAATTCTCGATCCTTTTTGTGTAAGAGAAGTATATGCATTTCTGAAGATCTCATTCAACACTGTTTGAAGTGTTTATGCTTGATATGAGAAATACAACTGACTGAGTTGAGATTGTGGTAAATAATGTCGGAATACTCGTAGAAATTTATCTCCCAAAGCAATCGATTGTTTGAATCACTTCTTATAATGTCAAGTCGGATTGACTAATATTCAAGTATAAGTGATCTCCCTGGTGTTTGAGTTTTGAGGTATGAGAACTCAAACACTGGAATCATAATTTGACAGTCCCCAGTTTAATAATCTCGGATAGGATAGCCAGTTCCATTGTTGATGGACTTTCAAATGGTCCAGTTAAAGCATAGAGACGGTACCGTAGCTCTTTCTTTAATTTTTACTCTGGCCGGGAACTACGGAGGTTCCAAAATGTTGTAGAGGATCATGCGATATCTTGCCTTATTACCGGAGTAATTTTTACGGCTTTCTTTGTAGATTTCTCGCATCATATATTTTGTTTGTTTGGTACATGTGGCATTTTAGCTTTTGGAGCCTTGAATATTCTCAAATATGATTCTCCTTCAATAAGGCAGTACCGGATGAGACACACTCAGAGTTGTCGAGAGCGTGCTTGTCTGTGGGTAAAGTCCCATTCTGCAAGTAATCAATGAAGTTATTATGCCAAAATTAAATTAGTCGGGCTTACCTGATTTTCATTCTAATTGATGATAGGTCAGGGATCGCCCAGATAAGGGATGACTCGATCCTGTTACTTTTGATCCAGAAATGATATTTCTCTATAAGAGTCCGGAGTTGCTTCTGGAGTCAGTGATATCAACAGTAGATCCGAGACTAGCACATCCGACTTGATTTTCTTGGGCTGCATAGTTTTCTTGGATTTGATCAATCGTCAAATCAATACTTTTGCTCTGAGTCCCCCAGCTAATTCAAGCATGTATCATATGCTTTATACTCATCTTTGTTGTTAGTAATAAACTAACTTTTGTGAAATCTAAATACTTTTCCTGATAGGCATTAAGCATTGTCCTTAACCCAGNTGATCAATCGTCAAATCAATACTTTTGCTCTGAGTCCCCCAGCTAACTCAATCATGTATCATATGCTTTATACTCATCTTTGTTGTTAGTAATAAACTAACTTTTGTGAAATCTAAATAATTTTCCTGATAGGCGTTAAGCATTGTCCTTAACCCAGGACTTTTAATACTTGTGGACTTAGTTGTGTAGAAGGTCCAGATCCGAGAATTATCTCAGAAATAACATGTACTTTGATTTCAGCTTCTGGTAATATGCTCAAGCAAAGATTAGTCATGAAATCTGCTAAACTTGTGATTTTATTGCCGTACGTTGTTGATAAATAATATCATATTCCATAAGTTTGACTACTCATTTAGCTAGTCTTCATGACAGTTCTCGTTTATGCAAAATATTGTATAATTAAAATATAATGGCTACGAGAATTGAATGATATTGACAATAAAGCCTTAAATTTAGGGCAATAGCAATTAATGCCAACTTTTAAAAATATAGATATGCAATTTCTATGTCTAAGAGCATTCTATAATAGATTAGAGATTGTGTACCTTTCTCTGCTTGAATTAAGATTGTATTTACCTAGACATCCGAGACAATGTGGCATACTAGCAATCATCTTTCTCTTTGGAATTTTCGAAGTGATGATGGGTTAATGTTAGCAACAAGTCCGAATGATTCAACTTTTCGGACTAAATCGACCTTTCGAGGTTCCATAACTTTATCTTTTATTATTTGGATCTGGTTTCTTCTTTTGCTTGACCGGATTATACCGTGGGTCAATATTGAGCATATAAACCATTATCTCCGGTGGTACACCTTTTATGGTTACAATGGTGGCAAGCAAATCAATTTGCATTAGCATGTCAAAGTTTAATCAACTTACCTTTAAACTCGGTGTCGAGTCTCGACCAACATAAACCTTCCTATTTGGGAAGCCAATGATAGTTTATAGTTCTTCAGCATTTGACCTCTTGGCTTTTGATTCTTTCGGTTCAATGATTGTATCCGAAATTATTTGTGTAGTTTTCCATGGCTACTAATGAACCTTCTTCCTCGTAGTCCTCAATTATCCATCTCGCACCTATCTTTTCTTTTCCAGCTGTCAGGTGCGGTATCGTTGTAAACAATCTCGTGGGTGTTTTACCCATGCTTTTCCTAACCTTCATTCTTCTCCTGTGTAAATGTTCAATTTAGCAAGGTGATTCCTTACCTGTTCGGGAAGGTTCAGATCCTTTTCAGCCCGTAAAGAAAATCCCGTATCTCTTTGCTCGGACCTATTTTTGACTTTCGTTTGAACACCCGTGCCCTTCTCCATTTAAAGCTCGGTGCTGCATATCATTCTCGTGGGATAGGCGGGAATTCCCAGAGGTGTTCTATTCGCTCCTCTTGTTCCTTGATCTATTTCTGTCAAGTTAGAACTAAATTGTGCAAATTAAAATTACCTGATGTATCTGAACTTCATGTCTCGGTACTATTTGGCGTAAAGTCTCTAATAAGTTTCGGTACTAATAGTTGTGGTACCAATATGCCGATGTACATTCTCTATTTTTCTGCTTGTTGCTTATATATCGGTATCATGGCTATTATTGCCTTTTCCTTTCTCATGGTAAAGCCATCTCAAGCTTGGTTGTCCTCAATTGTGTTGATTGGCAAATTTCGGCCATGATGAAGGTTTAAACTGAAAGCAAGCACATATAACCAAAAATTGTTAGTATCTTTGGATAAATAGAAAATTTGCTTGAGTTTCCGGTAACGGAACCAAACTGTTTAACCCAAAAAAATAGTTTTCAAGGTCAAAACAATAATTTTATATGACGGGCCACAAGCAACCGATTCAATCCGAAAGATATAACTTTTGTTACTACAACGTGATAGAGAAGTAAAAAATAAATTCAATGATAGACAATATAATAAAAATAAAACAGAGAAGAAATCATTCTTATTGAATAATCCTTGACAGGATGTTGAGCCGAACGGAGCTTGAAGGGCAAAACTATGGCTAACTTGGAAGCAAGACGATATGAATTACAATGTATAGAATTGTAGAGAAGAAAGTTTGACTCCCCTGATTGTGATAAAACTATGTCTATTTATAGGGATAAATCTAAGTAACCATTCTCCTTGAATAATGGGTTCATTATGAGCATTTACTCAACCCATCCATTACTTTTGGAAGACTAGTAATAACTGTGTAAATGCTGAAATTTCGTAACTCATGAGTTAATTCCGTAACTTATGAGCTAATTCCATAACTGATGAGTCAATCCCATGGCTGATGAGTCAATCCCATGGATGATGAGTCACTCCCGTACTTGTTGAGTCAATCTCGTGCCTGTTGAGTCAATCTCGTGCCTGTTGAGTCAATCTTGCAATTGGTTGTCTTGTTCTGACCGTTACAATCATTTATTGCATTTATTGTACATTACATAATTGATTTGTAACTGATGGAGTAATGATGATAAATCCCATATAATCCGGGATTAATTGATTCCTTCCTCATTTGTAATTATGTGATATTCTCCCGCACCTGTTCCGAGTTATTTATGATGACCAGTTCCGAGGCTATCATGCACGGTATGAGTATGTTCGGTCCCAGGAGTGTTTCACATATCATCTTTACATGTCATTCTTCACTTTTCTCCAAGCTTTGCTGACACGTGTTGCCATTTAATAGACCCACATGGCGAGTCTATTTTACGCCAATACAATTATGTTTCTCCATATGAAGCTTTTCACTTCTTTTTCTCGCACCTGTTTGAAAGCTTCTGCCTCCACCCAATTTGTGAAATAGTCAGTTAACACGAGTAAGAACCGTACCTCTCCTTTAGCTGAGGGAAGGGGTCCCACTATGTCCATCCCCCATTTCATGAACGGCCATGGCGATATCACTGTGTGCCATAGTTCTGCTGGTCGATGCATGTTGTTAGCAAATCGTTGGCATTTGTCGCATTTAGCTACGAAGCTTTAAGTCTCTTCCTCCATCTTGGGCCAATAGTACCCTACTCTGATTAGAGTTTTGACTAAGGATCTCGCCCCTGCATGATTTCCGCAGTTTCCTTCGTGGACTTCCCTCATCACGAACTCCGTTTGATTAGGTCCGAGGCATTTTTCTAAGGGACCTCTGAACATTTTATGATATAAAGAATTGCGAATGAGGCAGTACCGTGCAAATTTTGGCGAAGTGCTTGAGCTGCTTTTTTGTCTTCAGGTACGATGCCATTCTGCAAAAAATTTAAAATTTCGTTCCTCCAATCCCAGGTTAAATTATTAAATGTTACCTCATTCTTATCCTGGTCGATTGCTGAATGAAGCAGGTGAACGAAAATCGCATTGTCTTTATTTGTTACTTCTGTAACTACTGCGAGGTTAGCTAATGCATCTGCTTTTGCATTCTCCTCTCTAGGTATTTGTATAACCTTCCATGTTTTGAACTTCCTTACGAGATCTCGGGCCTTTTCCAGATACTGTTGCATCCGAGTCTCCCGAGCAATATAAGTCCCCTGCATCTGGTTTACTACCAGCTGAGAGTCGCTTTTGATCATGATCTGCTCAATTGAGAGTTCTCGTGCCAGTTCAAGACCTGCAATGACAGCTTCATACTCTGCTTCATTTTTAGTTATGGGATAACATTTAATAGCTTGCCGTGTATTTTCACCCGTGGGTGATATTAAGACTATGCCTAGGCCGAATCCTTTTATATTAGAAGAGCCGTTAGTAAATAGGGTCCATATACCCGGATTAGCCCCATTAAAAAGTAGTAACTCTTTTTCTACTTCAGGGACGATGCTATTATTAAAGTCAACGACGAAATTAGTTAGAATTGGAGACTTTATTGCAGCCCTAGGCTGATACATTATGTCATGCTCTTTTAATTCTATAGCCCATTTAGCTAACCTTCCTGATAATTCCTGTTTATGTAGAATATTTCTCAATGGATATGAAGTCACAACAGTGATTGGATGACATTGAAAATATGGTCTTAATTTTCTAGCTTCCATGATTAGAGCCAAGGCTAATTTTTCTAGATGTGGGTATCTAGTTTCAACATCTAATAAAGTCTTGCTTAGTTAATAAAACGAAGATTGTTTACCTGTGTCTTCCCTTACCAGTACTGCACTTACGACAATTTCTTGTGAAACCCCACGTGTTATTTTTCTCTCTTCTCTTACGTAAAATACGTAACGTGGCGTGGTTATATAAGGTATAATTGATTGCGTATAGCACATTGGGAGAATAGGACTGAAAATATGTAGTAATATCAAGGAAACAAAACTAAAGCTTTAGGTCAAAGGAATCCCTTAAACAAAGATTTGTGGGTAAAGAAATGACTCGGGTAGCACCCCGCACGTTCGGAAGGTTTAAGTTAACTTGCACCTGTGGGGTAAGACTAAGAGTGTCTAATATTCTAAGAATAATGTATTATGAGGTATTATAATATCACACAGGTCACATGTTAATTTTTGGAGTCAAGCAAGTTGCGAAATAAAGGTCGGCAAAAGTTATCGTAAATTTCTCTAATAAATTTTCTAAGCTTTGGGTCATATGTATCAGATAATTTCTCCCAATATATAAAGAGTTATGGGACCCAAAACCTACGGAATCGAAGGTCTACGAGTCTAGTTCGCAACCAAAAACACCTCACATCAAACCGA
>MDKH01172850.1:0-24250 GCA_005239495.1 Nicotiana undulata
GTTCTTGGGAGGTTGTTTAGGTTAATATGGGAACGCTAATACTTAATTATATAAATTATGATGATTGTTTGCTTATTATTTAATTGTGAACTATTTTAATTGAACAAAAGCGCAGTAAGGTAATGGTTGGCTAGCCTAGTTCCACGATAGGCGCCATCACGACCTGTTAGGATTTGGGGTCGTGACATTTGCATAGCAGGCCGATCGATAGTTAGCAGCGCGGTTGCTGTTGTGGAGACTCAAGGTAAACCGCTACAGCGTTCGCGGGTTTCAGAGTCACCGTCTTATATTTTCGTCATACACTGTTGTATTTATTTTCAAATAGTGGTAATTAGAAATCTAAGTGTAAATTCTTTAAAGCTTATGACTTGTATTCGCCGGGTTTTGGGAAGATGTACCATGTATATAAAGTTATGTCAAAAAGCATTCCAAAGTTTTGATATTTTGATTTATGTTTACAAAATGTTAGGCTTACCTAGTCCTTAAGACTAGGTGCCGTCACGATACCCGACGGAGGGAAATGGGTCGTGACACCATGAAACTAAGTAAAGATCATATATTTATGTTCCTTAGGTTGTGGGTAACAACTTTCTTTAAAAAATTCCGGAATCCGAGCATGTGGGCCAGGGAGTAAAATTTTGGAATCTTACAATTTGGGTTGGGAAATCATTTTAATAGTGGATATATGCACTTTTGATCATAGATTAATTGATTTACATAATGTTTGACTAGTTACAGGTCGTTTGGCACCAAAATTGGAGGCTTTAGCACATTCTTGAATTGGGAAGTTGGCTTCAAGACGAGGTAAGTCTCTTTTCTAACCTTGTAAGAGGGAATTAACCCCTTAGGTGAACTTAAATCATAATATGTTTCTATTTTTTTTGGGGGGGGGGGGGAGTGGGGGGCTACGCACGTACGACGTGACGTGAGCCCGTGTATAGCTATTATCCATGCTTATGTCTGGGTAGATTTAAACCTACACCATGATTTGTTTGTATCGTTGCTTGATTACACTTTCTACTTATTGGGTTTCTTAAAGTGAAGGATGAGAATTTCGATATGTTAAAACTTAAAAGTTGAATTTCCTATTTATAAATGATATTGAGGAATATTATGATAAATTGTGAATACTTATGTTCAACCACTTCGCAAATATATTTCGCAAGCGGGGTAAACCTTCTACTAGTCTCATGGAAGCAGGCCGTTTGCCTCGGCAGGATTTATAGATATATATTACATGGTTCGGACCGTTCGACCCTCAGCAATGCACATTATTTTATTACGTATATTTGGATCGGGTCGTACGTCCTCGGCATAACTCGTGCACAGTGGTACCGAAATTCCTTTTATATTTAATGATGTTTACTCCACACAGAAACTCAAAATAGATTTTTACTTTTTAGTAACACTATCAAAGGAAAATATTTATCTTTTTATACCATTACTCAAAAACATAGATTCAAAGTTAACAAATTCAATCCAGCACGCCAAACTTTTAACGTTTGATAATAATTGTTTGATTATTTTTAACTAAGAAAAATCTTAGTTCCATTACAATGAATGAATAAAATAACTGCCCAACATGGAAGGCAGTATCCTTTTTTTGTGAATTCGTTGGATGGCTTCTTTTTTTGGGCATATTTTCTAGTTCTAATTTCAAATTTCAAATTAACTCCAACTTTATTGGAGATGTGTCTTAAAAAAGTGATACTTGTTGAATTGTAGTTATGCCATTTCATTACATTCTTTTGCTTCTCCTTTTATATATAGATAGACTCCTTTTATATATAGATAGATTCTATAGTCTATCACGTTATATTCTAATATTCAGATCAACCGTAACCCTTCTCTCCTATTTTATACAGGCTTATCAATTATTGAGCATGTTCTGCAAAACTCAACCAGACAGATGAATTTTATGCATGAATAGAGATTGATCAAATACCGTTTTATCATACTTTTTGACATAATATAAAAATATGATCGCGTAAGAGATTACTTATATGAAATTGAAATTATTTTTAACACTTTTTGTTTAGCATTTCTCGAACGATTTGCAGCAGGAGCTTTGGACTTGTGTATGGAGCGTCTTTCAAACAGATGGTGAGTCATATGAGTTCTCATTTCCCCAATTCGCGAATGAAAGTTACTGAATTGAATTTTTTATGATTAGGGTTAGGGTTTGACTTTATGGGAATTTATCGTTGGGTTCCGGCAATGAAAGGAGAAAAGTGAATCCGCCATTGTAGCTGCAGTCCCAAAATCCAATTCCACTAGGGTAGTTGCCATGGCTGAACAAGCATTCAAAAGGTAAGATTTGACATCAGTAAAAATATTGATCTCTATTTTATTTATTCTGAAAATTTTATTTTCATTAATGTTTGGAGATTGTGGTTCCTAAACTTTGGTTCTTTTTCATTAGTTACTTACAAAGACTGACCCAGAAAAAAATTGATCCGTTGTCTTCACTGTGTGACCTAAACTGAATAACATTAAAAACTCTGTTTTTTCAGTTATAGGAATTGGTAGCCTTACTTCTTTTGGAGAAACTACAAATTTATAACTAAGCTTGCTGCTGGTAGTAAGATCTCCCACTCTAATTTGAAGTACTTTCACAGTTCTATTATCTTGCTATTATTAATCAACTAGCTCCTTCTTCACGCAACTTCTCATCTACAAAGGTAATAACACTCTGTCAGGTATGTAAATATTGTTTTGTTAACATGTCACAAAAAGATTTGGCTCGATGCATTTACAGCTTAAGTGATTGCCACTTTTTTTTCACATTTATTGTCCATCCTTGTGTAGGTTCGTAAATTAGTCGATTATTTTATGAAGTTTTTTTTATATCATGTTGCTCCTGCATTTGACGCTCATGTCATCCAAAGATATAAGAGAAAAAAAGTAACTTCCTTTCACTGTATTTGTATTTATGCCTTTCTAATTTCAAACATTTGAATGAATTTGAGAACTGATGATGTGGCTTTATGTTGGTGCCATTATTATGTTGTACATTTGTAGCATTATTGTCCTTGTGGGGAAAATACCAATATAATTTGATACAAATGGAGAGGCTTTTTACAGCAACTTTCTTCCGGAGATCTTTTTTTTATATAGTTTTTTTGGGTGTAAAAGTAGGACATATTTTTTCAGTATAAAGAAGTTGTCAATCGCGTCAAATGTTATATTGATAGAGAGTTGGGATAAACGTAAAAATATTCAATTGTTCGAATTGCAAATATCTGTTTGAGAAATGGCATTGGCTTTCATATCTTCAAATGGAATTCATGGCCCTCTTTCTTCATCTTCTTATGGAAAACAACCCAAAGGTATCCACTAGTTTTTTCTCTCAAAATATTAACTTTTGCACTTAAATATGTAATTATTTTGAAGATCAGAAAATTTCATCATCTAGGTTTCGTTTCTTTTCCTTACTTTTTTGGTTTTCAAAGTTTCAATATTTGCACTTAAAAGTGTAAATGTGATGAACATCAAGAAGTTTATCATTTGGGCTTTCTTTTTGTGTGTTTTTTTCTCCTGGGTCTCATTTGCTGATTTTTTACAGTGTCACAAATTGGTAGCGCTCAACAAATGTATCGGTCTCAAACTTCATTAAAAACATTGAATTTTACTCTGAGGTATTGGGCTATAAAGTCATTAGTTCCATCAGCGGCATATGTGAAATTCTGCGTAATGATAATGGGATTCATCTTCGCTTACGCTTGCGTTGCTAATTGTAATGGAGTCATAGCTGCAAAATCGAAGACTTTACAATGGTACTGCGGCAATGGTTCCAGAAATTTCAAAGGAAAAATTGTCTCTCCTACAACTAAAATGGTAGTGGATGTTTCTCCTACCAACTGCAAGATACTCAAGATGATTGGGTGCTCAATTTTACGGAAGGATCTCATGTCTCCGTTGTGTAATCAAAGAGCTAACCAAATATTGTGTGTACTTAACTTAATTATTTGCCGTCATTTGATTTTCCGTTTGGACTATTCTTTTATTTTTCTTTTTCAAATTGTCATTGAGAATCACTGTTACCTAAGTATGGTGCACGTTGAGCACTGCTATGCATATGCAAATAAATAGGTGTTCACAAACAAATAAATGTTACTCTTTGTTCAAGACATTGGATGCCTTCCTATGCTGGAACACTTGAGGGGGTCTAGCATACTTTATCCTTTTTCGAGTGATGATACAGAAAACTACGTGAGTAATTACTAGAGTTTTGAAAAATCATATTTTAGTGCTTGAGATAGAAAGAAATATAATGTATATCTTTAAACTTTATAGAATACCAAAATGGAGCAAAAAAAATTTTCCCCCCAGTTAATCGTAGAATAGAGTGACAAAAGGAAAGAAGGAAGAAAACATGCAATTTAGGGATTGGCATAATAGGGGTTTATTTGAAAAGTGGATAATAGATGAAGAATACATAATAAAGAAAGAAAGAATCGTCTATTAATGTCTCTTACATGTTGATAATAAAATTTAGAACACCTTGATAATATAAATATAATACAAATATATATATATATATATATATATATATATATATAAGTCTCTTTTATTTAATAGACATTTTATTCATTAAAATTCAGATAATATTATTGACAACAACTGAATAAATAAAAACTATTTCAAGATTAATAAAATATATATCTTTTCTTAAATTACAAAAAGCGAGCAGAAAAAATATTAAACAAAGTAATTTGCTAATAAAAGTGTGAAGTAGAATTAAATAAAGGAAGTTTTATGTTGAGAATATCTAATCAAAGGTATGTAAAGCAAAAATAAAAAATCTGGGCAGTAATGTTGAACTTGTGTTAATACAACAGCTGAAATTATTATCTCTTGGCTACATAACAATCATCTTCATGACAAAAAATTAATGACTAAGAAATATGGAACTAAACATAATTATACAAGTAAAAGAATACGAGAAGATAACAGAACCACAAATAAGTTGTCAATCTGATAATCATATTTATACTCATTGTCAAACAACACGTACATGAAATCTTTGTGCTCTCTATGCTTGTTTTCTCTCCTTTCCCTGGTGAAATATTGTTGTTGGGTTTGGAGTAATTCCATTGATGTAACATGTGATGTCTCAACAACCACAAGTTGTTATATACGCCTTCATAACCAACTATTCATCTTCATAATTTCGGCCAAATATTTATTGTGTGTTTATTACAATTATAAAAGCTTCTGCTCACATTCTTCCGTTTTCTCCTCCACATTCATAGCATATTGAAAAAGTGCTCTAGATTGTCGCGACCCGATTTATCCTTCGAAAGGGATCGTGACGGCACCTAGTCTCCACGACTAGGTAAGCTTAAATTTTGCGGAGAAATATAGATAATAAAATAAAGACAGAAAGAAAAACATAAGTAGACATAACATAGCCACTCGGCATGTACAATTATAACTTCCCAAAACCCGGAATGTCACATCTAGTCACAAGCTCTGTACTAAAATAGCTCTATACAACGAAGAAACAGAAATACATAAGATGTCTCTGTCTAAACTAGAATAGAAGGTGACTCATAGGATTCTGCTGACGCGGCAAAATTACCTCGCGGTCTCCTCAAAGCAGCTACACGACCCCTAGCCACGGAACTGTGTACTGGTACCTGGATCTGCACACGAAAAATATGTGCAGGCAAGGGCATGAGTACACCACAATTGGTACCCAATAAGTACCAAGCCTAACCCCAGTCAAGTAGTGACGAGGTCAGGTTAAGGCTCTACTGGATTTTTATAAGTAAAACAATTTAAAAATAGTACAGAAGGATATAAATTCCAAGGTAAGCAGTAGAAATGAATAATCTGAAAGTAAAACAGCAGCATGGAGCTCTTGGCTCAACACAAAGTATCACACGGTGGAATCTCCCGGGATACGTCCCGTAGTTCCAAATGTAAAGATGCAATATAGGAGGAAAGCTCCCGTAATACGTATGTAGTACCAATTTAAATATGCAGTACAGGGGAAAGCTCCCGGAATACGTCCGTAGTTCCAATTTGAATATGCAATGCGAATGAATGCCATATGAGGTGTATTTAAACAGTTCAGAAAAAATTCATAGGCAGGAACAAGATAAAGACTATCTAACATAGTGCACATTGTTTCAATTAAGGAATTTAGGTAACACAGGTATATATGCTTCTTCCTAATCTAAACTACACAAGTAGCACATTAAACAGTGAAAAGAGTAAAATGATTTATGGCATGGATAGGAAAAATGGAACTTTAGCAACAATGGCCCGTGTACGTACTCGTCACCTCACGTACACGACGCCCATACAACAAATAGTGTCAAAAACAACCTAAGAAAAATCTCTAACACAGAGTTAGGCAAGCCACTTACCTCGACTGCTCTACTCAACTCAAAACCACGTCCTTGCCATGAGTACCCGACTCCGAATGACCCAAATCTATTCAATTCAATTGTATAATGCAAATGTCACTTTAAGAAATCAATATAGCTAATTAGTTCGAAACTAATACGCGAAATTAGGAAAATTGCCCAAAAAGTCCCCGGGCCCACGTCTCGGAATCTAGTGAAAGTTACAAATTTAGAACACCCATTCACTCACGAACTCACTCGAACAAAAATCATCAAAATCCGACGTCAAGATCTCCTTAAATTCTCAGATTTCTACCTGGGGAACTTTCCTCCCATTTTCATGATTTTTCACCCAATTTCATTGATTAGATTGAAGAAATTGCTATGGATAAATGATATACAAGTGAATTAAGGTTAGAAATTGTTACCTATGAATCTTCTCCTCAAAACCCACTGAAAATCGCCAAATCCCGAGCTCCAAATCGTTTTAGAAGATATGAATGTCAAACCCTCGGATTTTGTATAAACAACCCAGAAATTCCACACCTGCGACTCATTGAACCGCACCTGCGGAAAATCCATCGCAGGTGCGAAAATCCACTAAATGAACTGGGGCTGCACCTGCGGCCACTAGGCCGAATCTACGGCTCCGCACCTACGGAACCCCGTCCGCACCTGCGAGCCTGGAAACCCTTGACCAAATCCGCACCTGCGATGCCTTCCTCCGCACCTGCATGTCCGCACCTGCGGCTCCCCATCCACAGGTGCGAGACACCAAAACCAACAATGCTTCAGCTGGTTTTCTAAGTCCAAAAATCATCCGTTGAGCATCCGAAACTTCCTCGAGGCCCCGTGACCTCAACCAAACTTACCAACCAGTCCTAATACCTTTTCCAAACTTAGTCGAGCCTTCAAAACACATCACATAACATCAAAATCACCAATTATACATGGATTCAAGCCTAAGAACTTATGAAATTTCCAAAAGCTACAACCGATGTCGAAACACGTCAAGACTAATCTGAATGACCTCAAATTTTACACACAGGTCATAAATGACACTACGGACCTACAACCACTCTCGGAATTGCATTCCGAGCTCGATATCAAAATTTCACCTATCGGCCGAAATCGCCAAAAATTCTAATTTTTGCCAATTCAAGCCTAAATCTATTATAGACCTCGAAAACACATTTCAGACACGCTCCTAATCCCAAAATCACACAACGGAGCTAACAGAGTCGACGAAATTCCATTCCGGATCTGTCTTCACACAGTTCCAACTACAACCCGATTTTTAAAGCTTAAACTCACATATAAGGACTATGTGTCCAAAAACTCTCCAAAATTCACAACTAATCATTCTGATGAGTCCCATAAACAGATATAGACATGGGAAAAGCAGTTATTAGGGGATCGGGGCGCTAACTCTCAAAACGACTGACCGGGCGTTACATTTTCCCCCTCTTAAGATAATCGTTCTACCTCGAACGAATATAAAGACATACCTGAAGCTGTGAAAAGATGAGGGTACTGACTGTACATATCCCGCTCGGTCTCCCAAGTTGCCTCCTCGACCGGCTGACCCCTCCACTGAACCTTGACTGATTCAATATTCTTTGACTTGAGCTTTCTGACCTGTCTATCCAATATAGCTACTGGCTCCTCAACATATGATAAATCCTTGTCCAACAAGACTGAACTGAAATCCAAAACACGAGTTGGATCACCGTGATACTTCCGGAGCATAGAATCGTGGAATACCGAATGAACTTCTGCTAGGCTAGGAGGCAAGGCAAGCTCATAGGCAACCTCCCCAACGCACCGCAACACCTCAGAAGGCCCAATAAATCTCGGACTCAGCTTACCCTTCTTCTCGAACCTCATGACTCCCTTCATAGGCAATATCGAAAGCAAAACCCGATCACCAACCATAAATGCCAAATCACGAACCTTTCGGTCCGCGTAACTCTTCTGCCTAGACTGAGCTGTGAAAAGTCTCTCCTGAATCACCTTCACCTTGTCCAGCGCATCCTGGACAAATCTATACCCAACAATCTAGCCTCGCCCGGCTCAAACCACCCCCCTGGAGACCAGCACCGTCTACCATCCAAAGCCTCATATGGTGCCATCTAAATGCTGGACTGGTAACTACTATTATATGCAAACTCTGCAAGTGGCAAGTATCGGTCTCATGACCCTCCAAAATCCATCACACAGGCACGGAGCATATCCTCAAGAATCTGAATCGTGCGACTGCCCATCCGTCTGAGGGTGAAAGGTTGTACTCAACTCTACCCTGGTGCCTAGTTTCTGCTGAACGGCTCTCCTGAACCGTGAAGTGCACTGTGTACCTCTGTCTGAAATGATAGATACTGGAATACCGTGGAGGCGAACAATCTCCCTGATATAAATCTCAGCCAATCTCTCTGAAGAATATGTAGAATGAAATGGGATAACTTGGTCAACCGATCAACGATCACCCAAATAGCATCAAACCTTTCTCAAAGTCCGAGGAAGTCCAACCACAAAGTCCATAATGATCCGCTCCCACTTCCACTCTGGAAGCTCAATCTGCTGAAGTAACCCTCCTGGTCTCTGATGCTCATATTTGACTTGCTGACAGTTGAGACTTTTGGCCACAAACTTCACTATATCCTTTTTCATCCTTCTCCACCAACAGTGCTGCCTCAAATCCTGGTACATCTTCGCGGTACCCGGATGAATGGAATACCGTGAGCTATGGGCTTCCTCAAGGATCAACTCCCGAAGCCTATCCACATTGGGCACACAGATCCGACCCTGCATCCTCATCACACCATCATCTCCTATAGTCACATCCCTAGCATCACCCCGCCAAACCCTATCATGAAGAACCAGAAGGTGGGGATCATCATAGTGGCGCTCTCGAATGCGGTCATAAAGAGAAGACCGAGCAACCACACAAGCTAATACCCGGCAAGGCTTTGAAAGATTCAATCTCACGAGCTCACTGGATAAGGATTGAACATCCAAGGCTAAGGGCCTCTCAACTGCAGGAAGATATGCCAAACTCTCCGCCCGGCGACTCAAGGCGTCGGCCACCACATTGGCCTTCCCCGGGTGGTATAATATAGTGATGTCGTAGTCCTTTAGTAACTCCAACCATCTCCGCTGGCGCAAATTGAGATCCTTCTGCTTGAAAAAGTGCTGCAAACTCTGGAGATCCGTGAAAATCTCATAGGGAACACTGTATAAATAATGACTCCATATCTTCAGGGCGTGAACAATCGCTGCCAACTCGAGATCATGAACTGGATAGTTCTTCTCATGCACCTTCAACTGTTTGGAGGCGTAGGTAATCACCCTACCGTCCTGCATCAACACCGCCCCAAGGCCAATCCTCGAGGCATCACAATAGACTATATAGGACCCTAAACCCGTAGGCAATACCAACACTAGAGCTGTAGTCAGGGCTGCCTTGAGCTTCTGAAAGCTCTCCTCACACTCCTCAGAGCTGGTATAAAACAAGTCATACCGCGAGTCTCTAAATTGAGTCACTACAGGGCAGATTTTCAAGATGACGACATCCCGTACAAATGTGAAGCTCAACATATGTGGCACTTGAAGGTCATTGTGGAAAGGGACACCATCGAGATAGATCGATATCACGCAGGACATGTGTACTTCTACCCGTCATGGTTGGACGATAGCATAGCGAGAATAGTCGAGCCATGGGTCGGTCAAGGGAACAGGGTCATAAATGAAGTTGTTGAAGCACAGGTGAAGTATAACAGACTGCGCAAAAGAGTTCATGAGTCTGAGGTTGAGCATTTGGAACAACACAAGATTGATATGGAGGAAATCAATGAATGGAGGGAAATGACCACTAGGTCAATGGAAAGGCTAGAGTATCTAGAGCAGGGTTTAATAGAGTTAGAGGAGAAGATGAGGAAAAGAGTCATAGACTGCCAGAATGTCGAGGGTAGCGAAGAAGGACATCTAGCAAGGGCATATATTCTACTAGACATGTGCAACCTGGGGAACCTGATTGATGGAGCCAAAAGAGCCTAGCCTGGAGAAGGTCCCTTTGGGACCAAGTAGATTAGGTTTATTTGCTTTAGAAATATTTTTCGAATGTAACAAGGCAATGCCATTAGTGACTTATTTATTTATTTATTGTTATTTTAGATTCGTCTTATTTATTACGTTAATGAAATGAGTCAATTATTGGCATTAAGCTTCTCCAAATCTACTTGTCGCTAGGCCTACCTCGGGCACAACGAGGCTCTCAAATTAGGACGCGCATTTATATTTCCGCAATGTGTGTTTAAATACTGCAAATACTTTATCCAGAATTCTTGCTGACTTGGTTACCTTTTTGTTTTTCTTTATTTTTAATTATTCCCATTCCCCAAGGTTGGTTCACACATACCGGCATAATCAGCATATCACGAAAGATATGGAGGCCCTCCACCACCTCCTCCTCCTCCAAGTAATCCGAAAATCAAAGAAAAAGATAAGATGGACGACATGAGTGGCGTCAGGAAAGACAACGCTACCCATGCTGAGAATGTGGAAACTTCAGATGGTCGGAGTAGTCCGGCACCAAATGATTTTGTCCTACAGTTGGAACAGAAGATACTTGAACTGCAAGGGGAACTTGAGCAGGTCCGCAACTTGGAAAACCTCTCCCTCACCCTAAATGTCCCAGACATCAACCAACCAAACACCTAAAACCCTCCTCAAAAGACACCAAACCAGCATCCGCAAAACCCCCTAGACCCCACCAATATGCAATACCTCCTCAAAATCTTAATCCTTTAACCATACCAACACCCCCTTAACACAGCATCTCCCGACTCAATACCCACAAACTACTTATCACACTCCTCAGAATACCCCACAGCCTATCCCTGATCCTCAAAATTCAACCAATGATCACTACTACACCCAAACCCCCGACATTCACCAAAGCAATCCCATATGTAGAAACCCTACCCAACTCTACTCAACCAATCTCATATACACCCGAATCCGTTGAGAATGACCTGCTCATTAAAAACATGGAAGAGGAGCTCAAGAATCTCACAAGTCGAGTCCAGTGTGTTGAAGGACGTAAAGGAATTAAAGGTCTGAATTATGAAGACATGTGCATTCAGCCAGACGTGGAACTGCCGGAGGGTTACAAACCTCCTAAGTTCAAAATGTTTGATGGAACGGGCGACCTAAGGGTACATTTGAGAACCTACTGTGACAAGCTCGTTGGGGTTGGAAAGGACGAAAGGATTCGCATGAAGCTATTCATGAGAAGCCTCACTGGAGACGCCCTATCTTGGTACATAAGTCAAAATCCCAAGAAATGGGCTAATTGGGTAAGCATGGCATCAGACTTAATGGATAGATTCAGATACAATACAAAAAATTCTCCAGATGTCTTCTACATACAGAACTTTAAGAAGAAGCCAACAGAGACTTTCCGCGAGTATGCTACTCGGTGGAGGTGAGAAGCATCAAAGGTCATGTTGGCATTAGTGATACGCTTAAATTACACCTTAAAATAGTGTAAGCGATCGATGTCAAATATAGTAACCCAACTAGGTTGGGGTCGAATCCCACAGAGAACAATATATAGGCGATTAGGAATGTAAGAGAATTATCACTTGTCGTGCAATGCCAAACACTTAGATTTTGGTTTAGAAAATATTTATATCTAAATGAAAAAATGTAGACTAACCTAGAAAGCAAGTAAAATGATCAATGGCTACAAGTATGAATGCATCGGGAATTACACTCATGTAACGATCCAATGTATTTCACGATTTTACAAATATGAGCGAGTTTATGTTAATTAGCCACGGATAATAATTCTTAATTAGCTTCTTTCGAAGGCTAACAAGACTTCCTAATTGAATCATTCCTAACCCAATAAAGAGATTAAGCACACCCGGATATGGCTACAAGTAGTTCAATCCTATTCCTAGGTAGAATCTATACAATGAGGATTAAAGCCTCAAGTTCTTGTTAATTAATCTTTCTCAACCCCAAATTATCTTTCCCAAAATTAATTCGGAGTTAATGCGCGAGTCCAAGGGTTAGCTAATCACTTTGGAAACATTAAAGAATAAGAATAATTAAAGAAACAATAACTCACTTCATAAATAAATAACAATCATTCAATACATAAGCACAACAAGGTATTTAATCCACACTTTAAACATGAATATTTCCATAAACAAGATTGAGTGTTGGAAATAAATACTACACACTTAAATATTCAATACAAAGCAAGGAAATGAAGAAATAAACATAAATGGGTAAGAAATCCTTAACCGCAAGCTTCAAATATTCAAAACTCAAGTGTGTGTGCAAACCCTAGCTTCAAAACTTGTTCTTCTCTAGTGTTCAAGACTGAAAATATGCCAAACGATATGCCAAAGATACTGAAAATATCTACTAGGTCGAGTATTTGTGGGTTTGGTAATGAGAACATGTGAAATGACTAAACTACCCAGGTCTGATGCCCATTGACCGCACCTGCAGAAAAATCCTCGCAGGTGCGGGCCCGCAGATGTGGATTCCTTCTTCGCAGGTGCGGCTCTGAGTGGACTTACTAATTTCCGCAGGTGCAAACCAAACCACCGCACCTGCGGATACCACGTCGCAAGTGCGTCCTCAGTGCATTTGAGCCCTTTTCGCAGATGCGGTCCTTCACCTCGCATGTGCGATGTCGCTCCTGCGACCAATCATCCGCAAGTGCGGAATCACTGAAGGCTATTGCACCTTTTCCACTTTTTTTTTCTCAACTCCACTTCAATTTAATGCAAATCACTCCATGGCATCATTTCCTGAAAATCTAACAATACACACTATAAACGACCTCACGTTATCATTAAAGGGTGTAAAATCTAACGAAAAAAGACTAAAATGATTGGTAAAATCACCACTCATCAACACCCCCAACTTAAAGCTTTTGCTTGTCCTCAAGCAAATCAAAATCAACAATTCAATGAGGTTCTACCATTTAAAGCACAAGCCGTATTGCTATTATTTACAAATCACATTCTCCAATCAAGCACCATATTTATGTATTTGGTTGGTACTAATAATTAGGTTCAAGTATGTGCATCTTACCCAAATAACTCCCTCATTTAAAAACAATTTCAAGAAGTGCAAGGGAGTTTCAAAATAATCAAGTGACAAGAATAAGCCTCAAGAAGTGACTCAAAAGCACTAGTCCACTACATATGCTCAATTTACTCATTTTCGGATATATCAATTTCACCAATCCATCCTAATTCATGTGCCCTCACTAGAAAGAAAGTCCCAAAATCACCATATTTACAATAACAACACAAGGGACAAATTCACAAATACACTCACTCTCACAAAGAATTTCAAGTGTTACAACATATCATGCCATAAGCTTGCCTTTATTTTAATTCATCGCCTATTCAAGAACATTCTATTGGAGATCCCATACAGACTTTTTAGCTAGTAATGTACGTTTAGGGAAGGGTCGGATAAGCATTTGGGATACAAGTGACTACACCCTCCTTGAACACTACTCACATTTGTTTTTCTTTTTGCACTTTTTTTTTTCCAAACCACATAGCCTCATTGGCATCTAGTTACCAACATAGAACCACATAAAATACCTCTCTAATGTTCTTCAAGGCTCCATATTTATATACATACATAGATTTCTCTTTTTTTTTTATAGACATATTTTACTTTTGGAGCTTGAATAATTTCATATGAACACTTTGAGGTATATGTTCCTACACTCAATGTACAACCTTACCAAGGAGGGACGGGTTCAAAAGAGGGAACTATTTTACAAAAGGGAAAAGGTTTGCAATGAGGTGGCCAAAGAAAAAGTTGAAGGTTCAAATAGGGTAGCTAGTGATAATATTTATGCAATGGTAAGCTTGAAAGGCTAAAGAGGTTTTACAATTATCACAGAATGACTAAGGTCATCCCTCCAACCAAACATAACTAACATTAACGTTGAAAGACCAACCGGGCAAGTTCTAGATGATAGAAGTAAGCACAAAATTTATTTATACAAACACTAACACACATGGCACATGAATTAATCAAGACGGGTCAATTTTATTTTCTAATAAGAGCATCTAGAACAATATTTTTCAAACTAGTGGGCAAAGAGTCACTAAAAGAGCCAAAACTTTATCACAAAAATTATTCTTCACCATGCAACTTACTTGTTTTAATTCAAAATCGAAATTCGGAGGGGTATTCTTAATTCACATTTCACATACAAGAGACTAATTTTGTCAGTACCAAATAATCCAAAAGTCTCCTCCTAGCAAAATAAGACTAATTCCTCTAAGAAAATTGTCATGCCATCTGTCATAAGGAAAAGTCACCCGGTTCACTTCAAAAATGTTCCTTGGGAAAGGCCCGTAGCATGAAGAAAACCCAAGGAAATACTACTAAGGAAATAAAAAATAAAAGAACAAAACTACTAAAAAGGATACTAAAATAAAAACAACTACTGCTAATAACACCAAGCTACTAAAGAAAATAAATAACGAAAGAAAAATAAAAACAAACTAATAACACCAAGCTCAGCAAGAGCACATGATATAACAAAATAAGACCGGCAAGGGCACATAATATCATAGTATGAATACAGTATAATCTTAAAGCCACCCCAACTAAAAATATTGCAGTGTTCCCACTGCACAATATCAAAAGTAAAGAAAAATAGTTTGAGGGTCTCCTTGAGGTCTGCATCAGACTAGCAGACTGCAGGTGAAAAGGCTAATTAGTGCTGCTGAGAACTCTCTCCATCAGCATCCTCCTCCTCATCATCATCATTTGTCATGAACGAGTACTCCTTGCTATCCTCATCATCCTCAAACGGTATCTGCCTGCTCGGTTGCCCCCACTTGAAGATTGCTTTGATCCCTCTCCACATTTTTATCATGAATTTTCCGTTCTTTTTATTTTTCTCTTTTTCTTTGTCAAAGGTTGACTTGAGGTCTACATGCGCCTTGTCCAAGATGGTATAGGCGGTGTCGAGTTGGGTAATAGATGTTGCCATCTTACCCTGAACATCTAGGTAGGTCCGCATCTCAGCTTGGAGCAATAGTCGGGCGGAGGCTGGGAGTGTGAGGGCTCACTAGGGAGCTTTGACACTAAGTCCCGAATGGATGCAAGCTGGGAGTTCATCTCCCCAAAAGGTACCTCAGCTGGAGCTTGCGAGGAGGATAGATCACCTACAGTAGTCTCCACTTTCCTCTTCTTACTCTTCAGTACAGTAGTCCATAACGCAATGCTAAGAACTCCTCACACACTGCATAACCAAACACACAAGTCCAACACACAAGGATCATATCTCAGCATAACTTCACTGCAATGCGTGACTCAATTCAAACGATGGTCCATATTATATACCTCGCTACGCTTTGCTCAAAATCAATAATCACGCGAAATTTGCATCATGTACTCAAGGTGAATTACCACAACCACGAATAGTCAGTCGATATCACACCACATGATACCCGAAAGAATATAACCACTACGCCTCAATCATACAATACCAAATTACTCATCTCACTCAAATTCCGCTATAAGACAATAATAGAACCGCACCATGTGTGCCTAAAACCAACGAATCATAACTCCTCGTAGCATGGAAGAGTAACTGATAACTCATTCCAGAACACAAATAATCCCAACAACAACTGAATGGCACGTTCCTCAACAATAGCACTACGGAGACAACCAATCTGACTCGGTGCAAAACACCTATCCCAATTGGGCCAACTAATGAACCCCAAATCGATCTGGTCATCCACAATAGACAAATAACCTTCTGAAGGTCCACAATGACTGAACCACAACACACACTAACCTCTGACTAACCTTGTCTATGTCTCCACAACCCACAACTATGAAATCATCTACTCATTAGAGTTCCCAGTCTCCCAATCCATAGAGCACACGAAGCACCATATCCGAACTCAACCCCGCCGCTTGAATGTCAAATACTTCTCCAATACACAATCATACCACAAGGGATACCCCTATAATCCGTATGTGTTACAAGGCAAAATTTGAATGTCCGCAGTCGGCCAACGAGGAGAGTATCGCCACACCAATAAAGTATTCATTACTCAAAACACAGTGCCTCTTCTGAAACTTACACCTTCATCAAGCCATATCTAGAAGTAATATCATCTATCTGGTCACCTGAGATCGTCCATGCTGCCTAAAAATTCAGAACCTTCCTTTCAAAACCGCATCGTGACCTTGCACCTGCAAATCTCAATATCACACCCCAAATCGTACACACTACGCCGCCTTATGAAAGATACGACAAATCTCAAAATCCACTCTGAGTCGCAAGCAACTACATACTCAATTAGCTAAGAACTTTCAATTTGATTCCATTCTGGAGAAAATTACAATACTCAACATGCCCCACGCACCAGTAGGAAATATACATCTCAAACCATGGTAGAGACCGTCAAGAACTCTTTGAAATCCATTTGCACTTAACCAACCTGTCAGTACTAAATTCTCTCTAACTCAACCAAGCTACGCAGGTCGCCAAAACCTAAGTGCATTGCCACGAATCACACGTAGAACTTTACCACATCATAAGCACCCGAAGAACTGGTCTTACTCATTACCATGCCTATCCAACCTACTACCAAGTTTTCCTATCTCTCCGAGTTCCTTCTGAGTTACCTTCAAATTGATTCTTCCCCTCGCCATAATACCAAAATCCTCACACAAAACTCACCACGCGAGACCCTAGCACAAAACCACACCTCCCTAAGGCTCATATGTCGTTGAACATTCTCTTAAGCACCCAAAAGTACCACAAGTCAAACACTTACTCTAAGGAGACTTTCTATAAATTTAGGTTATTCTTTACCTTTCCTGATACCGAAATGTAGAATCCATAATAATGTAGAAATGCCACAAGTCCTGACACCCTCCAACGTGAATCTCAATTTCTAGCTAAATACACATCATGAAGATTCCCAATTGTTACACATAAATCTTGAATCCATCAGAACCATTCTCGAGAGTCATTTACTCTGCTCAAATCCCAATTAAACCGACCAAGCGGACCGAACGACTTGTGCCCCCCATTAGTATACCAACACCCAAGAGAGTAACCCACACCCCTAAGCAACCAAGCAAATTCCTTCTCCGCACACACTACACCCTTTACAAATACAACTCAATCATTCAATAAAACCCATTTACCCATAGAGTATATTACAACCTGTATCCAAAAATTTCCATTACTTGAGTCATTCTCAAACTCCACCTCTGCAAGTCATAACTGATTCACCAGTATACCTCGAACTGAAATAAATACAACACATAATCGTGCAACTAACTGATCATTAGCAGACTCCCCCACTTGGCTCAAAGCAATAGATCAAGACAAACAATAACTCACAATGCCCATATGCAATCACCGCCACAATACCGCAATGAGATTCAACTAAATCCTTCATAAGCTCATATAACACAAACCATCTAATATCTCAAATTATCTGCAAATCTCGCATTCACCATTGCAATAGTCATGCCAACTTCCACAAGCGATCTAAACTCAAACTGCAACTTATATCATTTACTAGTAAAAGAGAACTTGCTATAAAACAACATAAGGATCATACAACCTCAAGACACGCCACAAGAGATAACCCTGTCTGCTTAGCCTCAAACTGATAACTCTCTATACCCTTCCAAAAATCATATCTATTACGCAATCACTTTATCCTCATGCATTAAAACACAACCAATGCCTACCCTCGAGACATCACAATACGGGGTATAAGAACCTGAAGTTGATGGCAGAACTAACACTGGAGTTGGGGTCAAAGCAGTCTTGAGCTTCTAAAAGCTCTCCCCGCACTCGCCTGACCACATGAAAACCCTCATTCGACACCATGTGCCCCAAAAATGCTACTTCCAAAATTCACACTTGGAGAACTTTGCATAAAACTTATCATCCCTCAATCTTTATAATAAAATCCTCAAATGCTGAGTATGCTCCTCCTGGCTACGTGAGTACGCCAGGATGTCATCAATGAATACAATAACAAAGGAGTCCAAATACGACTGGAATACATTGTTCATCAAATGCATGAACGTTGCTGGGGCATTGGTCAGCAAAAGAGACCTCATCAATAACTCATAACACAAAATGAAGATCGTCTTCACTCCACAGCTAAACTACATGAGAGGTCATTCGATACACCCACAACTCGAGGTCATACGTCAACTCAAGACAGAAGTCAAACACCCAATAGTTCTTGCTATATTTCCAGCCAACTCTTTTTGTCACATTCAAACAACCTGGATACATCTCACCATAAAATCATACTCACATAGTCACCCAGTCACAAAATCCCACCAATAAGGACACAAACAGATATATAAGTCCTAAATGCACGTGCTCACACAATCGAAATCTCAACACTCAAGCCACAGATAAAACCCGGCCTCAAATCCTCCAGACTGGCCCATCATCAACATGTTAAAATCACACCTCGCACCTTATCCATGGAAACCACAAGTCATCAATGCACAGCTGATACCGAGCGCTCATGTGCGCATTCGAATACATGGAAGGAATTCAAAGAATTAAAATTTAGGTTGAATTAATGGATTCGCACGACAGGAATTCAAGAATGTGATATTTTTGCTAAGGGTTCTGCAGCCTCTCGAAGATAAGTACAGATGTCTCCATACCGATCTGCAAGAATCTACTAAACCTGCTCATGACTTGTGAGACCTATGTAGCCTAGGCTCTGATACCAACTTGTCATGACCCAAACTACCCAGTCGTGATGGTGCATATCGCAGTACTAGGCTAGCCGATTCGATATTCAACACACACAATGATTTCCTTTTTAATAGTTCATTTTCTAACCTTTTTCATCATATTAACTTTCATTTAATAATCCAGAACAAGTAAAAATTAAACAGATGTAAAAATAACGGCCCAATCTCAAGTGTCACAAGTCATAAGCATCTACAGTACAAGTTAAATACAGTATACCAAACCGACAAGAGAAATCTAATAAAATGATCTACTGGAATATAGGAGGGAGAAGAGAAAGGTTGCGGTCGCCATGCAACTACTTGCTAAACTTCGAAATCGACTGAGGAAGAATCAACACTCACTCGGATGTCCCGTGGCACCTGGATATGCACACAAGGTGCATGGAGCAACGTGAGTACGCCAACTCAGTAAGTAACCACCATAAATAAAGGCTGAGTGCAGTCACAAGCAGTGAAATCACATAAAGTTAACAATATAAAGTCTCAACGAAAACAACAAATGCCAAATCAGTATTTAAGTCAAAATATCTCATAAAAACTCCAGTCTCAGTGGAAAACATTTAAAACCATTTTTCATCAGTTTCAATAATAAAAGAGAGTACAAATAGTGATTTCATAAACAAGCCCCTCGGCAAAAACATATCACTCATGAACAGCCCCTCGGGCAAACCTCTGTCACTCCCCAAACTAGGGGAGGCACGACTGGCACTCGATACTGTATTCGATCGAGTTAGCCACTAAACATACTAGCTAACTAAACTGGGGGCCCAACAGATCGAGAAGCACAACATCTGAAATACTAAGCCTGGACCATTAAGGTCATGACCTGAATAACAATAAGCCATATAAAAAAAGGTAGACAAGCCAAAATAATAAAGTACTAGCTGGCTAACGAGGCTGCGACTGAAGACATACATGCCTACACACATATATATATACATGCAAAGACTATGGGCTGGAGACTGAAAACTGCAAAAAGAAACCCAGAATATATGTCCACAATAGCCTCTAAGAGTGTCATAAGCGCGGCCGGGACAAGGCCCCGACTACACCCAAATTGTACAACAAAAGTAACCATCCTATGAAAGCTCCAGGAAGAGGTGGAGCTTAACAACTCACAACTGAACCCCGAAATCCTAGCGGAGGGGTTGATCAGAGTCCCTACCTGGACCTGCACGCACGAAACAAAAATGGTGTCCCCAGGAAACGGGACATCAGTATGAATAAATATGTACTGGTATGTAAAGCAGAAAGTAGAATCATACATAACTGATGTAAAAAGGGTAATAGAGATACCACATGACACTGAAACTCTGATAACCTCCATGGACGACATCCGACCTCATAGTAATCAAATATGCATGGTATGCTCGTGTAATCGTATGTCGTGAATACATATATATTGATGCAAATGCATGACATACCCAACCAAATGCTAGCAATGGCGGTCTCTCCCGGTAGCTAACCGGTATCATATTGCCAACTTGTGGCCATCTATACAATATATATAGTCTTTCGGGCAAATAGGCCCCTTACCTCCGATTATAGCTCGAAGTCCATGCATAATATGCCATGTATGATATGAACTTTGAATGCACATAATAGGCCATAACAAGAACTTAGCCAATCTTGGCTCATTGGTACTCTTATTCTAATAATCTCATAATCACCTTCGTATCGCATACAAATGTCTCGTGGAACCTCATATATTTTTTTGAATAAGCTTGAAAACTTAACTAATTCGACTTTCAGAAAGATAACTTAACTCTGAAGATGTTCATAAAAAGCTTAAAGTGCTTCACTTAGTCCTTATACATGATTTCTCGATAATTAATAAAAGAAAGTATTTCAAAAATCAAGTGTTTTAGTAGTTTAAACATAAAAATTATATTTGAGATTTTTAGAAATCGACGTATCACTTTAGATATTTTAAAATACACTTTAACAAGGAAGAAGGACTGATCGCAAATACTAAATGCCTTTATTTTTAAGTCACACAACCCAAATACGAATAAGAATTCATATATATGGACATATAGTTAAGAAAGCCGACAAAATGACATATATAGATGTCGAATACCCTATTTAACCGAACGAGTGGAATATCAACCTAATAGCATCATGAAAATACTTCAGCTACGATCCCAATGCCTTTCTCAGAAGGTCTTTCTAGCAATTGAATAGTAAAATATCACATTTGGCGTCTTAGGAATTTCCCAGAATTCGTGCTAAAAGGAAGGAAGGATCTTAGCCTTAACATAAGAATAAGAGAAACAACCTCAACATCAATTGTTCCATAAGAAGGGAAACAATGTAAGTACTGCTAGCTTCTAAGAGTAGAGTATCTTTGGAAGCTCGTTCATTGCATTATGTACAATCGGAATCGTGTAAAAGAAGAAAGGTGATAGCCTCACATACCTTGTATATACTGTCCAAAACCTCAAGCTACGCAAATGTCACAACTCCTTAATCTACAATAAGAGAAACGACACTATCGTTATCGTTTAAGCGTCATAACTATTATGTATCGACCACAACCTATTTTATGATGAAACGGACAGCACCTCCACTATTTATATGAATTCACACAAGTCAAAAAAATCACCTAACAGCCCAAACAACATCAATAATAATCATATTGAGCCTCCCAAAATAGTCCACACACAACTTAATCACTTCAAACATAAGATGACCACCGTAGTCGTGTTAAAACGACCCGGAAATGTTACAACGAACGACCAGCTCACAAACCTACATATATATAGTGTTTCTCCACACCCTTAATCCTCCAAAACTCCACAAAACATTGGTAAAACACGCATCCCAACAGCAACACAAAACAGTCCGCTAGAAGTCAAATAACTCGAACCCACGGCTTCCGATCACCGTACCGTGAGTTATAACTATTAGGAAACACATTTATCAGCCTTCCTTGATATTTAAACACTTAAATACAGATATTAGACGTTTCTTAACTATGAAGTAACTTCCAAAACTCTAACTACAAAGAAAACGAAGAGGCGGTATAATGACACTTACGTCGTAGGGATCGTTTTGATGTTATTGCTTCTCGATTTCATGCCCGGGATGATATTCTTCTTTGAAACCCTAGAAGATAGCTTGAGGTTATGTCTATGGGTGTTCTCTGGTCGTTTTATGCTGAATAATGAAGAGAAAGCCGACCTAATGTTTATATATATCAAGTTTGGAAAAGTCAAAGAGGTGCTAGCTTGGCACCCTAGGATTGGTCCATCTTCCGACGCTTATTTCTTTTTATCCTGATGGCGTATGAACAAACGGTTAAGAGATTTGGAAACTAAATTCCAAGACCTTAAATTTGGTATATAATATGTCCCAATAAGACCTCATATAATACATGAAATGTATTTCTCAAAAAGCTTTAGTGATCCACCTACTTGTCACTTATGATGTTTGTGCAGTCTCGCGAAATTGCGAATATCTCTCTACTCCTATGTCGTATCGATGAACGGTTTAATATGTTGGAAACTTCACTGATAGATATTCCGTTTGGTAGGTAGATCATCCCCTAATTCCAAGTATATTGGGAGAAAATCTCAGTTACATTTGACCTAATGTTAAGCACATTATGAGTGTAACTTGTGAAGACCTTTGCCAACTTTTGTTCCACCACTTGCTTGACTTCAAAACGTAGAACACAACTATCATACGATAAAAATTAACTCATAGCATAACCTCCTTATCATGTAATGAACCATAGTCTCACCCTAAAGTACATGTTATAACATTCCAAACTCGTCGACTTTCGACGAAACTTATTTTCTTCAATTGGTTTAGCTTCTAAGCTTTCCAACCCTCTTGGTACTCGTTATTCATGATCTTAAATATTTGTAACCTCCAACGTAACATGATTAACTTACTTTATATTCCATCAAATAGAATCTTATTTCTGAGCTTACATCAATTGACTTACGATGTACTCTCACGTACGAAAACATGGGGTGTAACATCATTCCCCCCTTTGGAACATTCGTCCTCGAATGTTGACTAATGCACTTTTCCATATCTTAAGCAATAACTCTTACGAATAATTTAATATTGTCTTTGCCATCTAGGGAGTTGTTCGGTGAATAAATCCAAAGGCTAGAACATTCCCCCCTTTAGGCCTCTTTCTCACACCACGACTTGTGGTCGAACTCCTTTCAATGTCGTAACTATTTCTACCTTCTTTCATGCAGCCTAGACAATTCTAACCTTGAATGTGCGCCAATACGACTCTTATCTCCTTTTTTATTTCTTGTTAGCTTTTACCTATATTTAGGATTCACTTGGTGAACATATATTGTACTATGACAAGCTATCCCTCTGGGCATCTATAGGTGTACTAAAGTTCTTTGTTTGGTATTTTTTTGAACTTATGGCTATTTCTATACCTTATTTCATAGCCTCAGTTATCTATGCTTATGGCTTTACCACTACTAGGTAGGTCATACTATACCATAACTCTTACTTCGGTTTATTATTATGGAGACTTGCCACCCAACTCCAGGTTTTTCTCTCACCGCTTATCCTATATGTATAAATCTAAGCCATTTAATGCTTCCTTATTACCGTACATCTTAAAAATGACATCATAATATCATCTCATACTTTGTAACTCTCATCCATTCATTGTTGATTCACCTTAATATTGATCTATAATCTACCACTGATAATTTAAAATCTCTTATGTAATATATCATCACTAGGGCTCACGTCTCATCGGGGAACATCTGAAGTGATTTCCCTTATCCACTTAGGGACGATACTATACTCCAGTAACTGTATTTCATAGCATTCCAATGTGATTCATCTTATGGGGGTATTATTCAAAATCATTACTCAATCAAAGGTCTAAATGTCATCCTCTTATCATTTATCACAATTACACCCTTACTTTACTATTATGGTAGCATTATATCTCTTCTAAATGCTCCTAGTTTTATACTCCTTTGAGTTCACTCATGCTATACTGAGCTTTTTAAAAATGTAACCATCAACTCTCTTGTTGTGATGGGTTTAATCCCGAGGAATTACCTATTTTCGTCACCTTC